>BMAC01000015.1:1677475-1735350 GCA_014905375.1 Phtheirospermum japonicum | reverse complement strand
GGTCAGTGGTCCCTACCTCGTAAAATGTCGTGGAAAGTCGAGCGAATGCACGTAGTTGAAATCCTAAGTCCCCTTAATGCTCGTCACCTAATCAATTAGGAAATATATATATAATTAGTATTTTCATCTTTAAAATTTTATAATAATAATAATAATAATATTAATGATAATAATAATATTAATAATAATAATAATAATAATAGTATTAATAATAATAATAATAAATAATAATAATAATAATAATAATAATAACAATAATAATGTTAATAATAATAATCTAATAGCAATAATAATTTAGAAGGACTGGAGTGCAGTTTTTAATTATGTTTTGCGGCTGGATAGGGGTTAATGGAAATCTGGGTGTTCAATTGAAAAGATGGCTAAAGTTGGGGGGTCAATCTGGGAAATTTGGAAACTTTGGATTAAAAGGGATTGAAATCCCTAATTTCTTCGTGCCCGTCTCTTTTCTCCTTTCCCGTCTCTTTCTCCCCCAAAAACCGAAATCGGCCGGTGTTGCACCCCCTCCCTCGACCATCGGCGGCAGCAGTCGGCAATCAGAGATGGAAGCATGGGTCCCGTCGGCGAAACTCCTTCCCAATTTTCCAGAAATCGGCCAGCACAGGCTCCCCTTCGGCTCCACCATGGCGGCGTCTCGACGCACGGCGAACGACGCTTGGCGGTGGACGTCAATTGGCGACGGGCTGCTGGAAATAGTGGTTGGGGGTGATGGTTTTGACGGTTTGGCGATCGTGATGCGCTGGGGTGGCGATTCAGACGGCGAATAGCGGTGTTGAACGGCGCGGGCTTCCGATGGTGTTGGGGCCTCCGGTGGCTGGGATTTACCAATCGAGGGCGGGCCTATTCTGGACCGGAAGATGGCGATGCCGTGGGGCCGCTGGCGTGGCAACGATGGTGTGACTCGGCTGCATGGGCGTATTGGTGGTGGCCGGTTCGATGTGGGCTGTGGGGTTTGTTGTCAACGGCAGTCGGGTTTGGGTTGACGTGGGTTGAAACGGGTCGTGGCGGTGGTTGTTTAGCGTGGGTCTGGCTGGTGTCGACGATGATGTTGAATATGGATTTCGACCGATGGTTGGGATTCGTGGCCAGGATGGTTGGCGACGTTTGGTGCCGTTGTTTGGTTTGGAATGGTGGCCGAGTCGGCAGGTGGCTGGGCTGGTTCGGTTGGCGATGATGGGGCTCGGCGATCCGGATGGTTCGACGTGGTGGATGATCGAGCTGTGGTGGTGTGGCCGTCGACGGCAGGGATGGCTTGGCTTGGTGCCGCTGTGGCAGGCGTGATTCGTCGCAGCCAAGTCGGGCTGGATTTCGGGTCTGAGTTGCTGAGGTGATGGGTTGGTTTGCCCGGTTCTCGATCGGGCTGGTGGTAGGGAATCGGCTTGGAACGATCGGGTAGTTGACGGCGATTGGGGTTTGTGGTTGGAATCGGCAGCCGATTTGGTTACGACGGCTGCCGTAATATGGATTAAACTGTATGTTCTTGAAAATTGGAAACAAAGAATTCAGAAAAATAAAAGATGTGTTTTTACCTTGCTTGCGGCCGTATGCAGAAAGTGAAGAAGAGTCGAAAAAAAATAAATAGAATAAAAAAAAAAAAAAGGATTTACCTCTTGTGGCTGTAATCTGTAATTGAAAGTTGAAGGGCTGAATAATTAGGAACGGCTGATGAGAAAAGAATAAGACTTTGCTTATAAACCAAAGATGGGTTTAATTTAGGAAGGTTAGGGTAGGGTCTTGGTGGGCTAGGCTAGCAATTTGGGTTTCGATTGGGCTCGTTTTCATGTCCAAAATAAAAACGTCCCACTAGACGACTTAAGTTTAAAACTAAATAATTCCGCGAACGACCCAATAGTATTTTAAATTATATAAAAAAAATAATACTAATAATTATGATATAAATAAATTATAATAATCTTAGTAATCGAGAATATTACATAGACGACTTAATAGTAATTTAAATAAACAAATTACTAAATAATTATAATAATTTATTAGAAGTTGATACATAAATTTTATTTGAAAACGAACTATAATTCGTTTAAATAAAATTTTTAGATTATATAAAACTAAAATAGGAATTTGTTTATGGCGACGAGCTCGGGACTAGAATTATATTTTTAATGCATGATGATAATTAAATAAATAAATAGAATAAATATGCATTGGATGTATGGATGTTACAATCTCTAGCCTCCCAGAATTGCATTTGCTCCTTTTAGCATACAGTTTGTGCTCCCTTAGCATCTGTAGCCCTTGTTCTAAGTGAATTATGTTCTCCTTTAAACTCTGACTGTAAACTAGGATATCATCAAAGAACATCAAGAATGACTTCCTTAGGTAATTACTAAAAATATGATTCATCAATGATTGGAAAGTATCGGGTGCATTGCACAACCCAAAAGGCATTACCAATAACTCATAGTGACCATTATGAGTTCTAAAGGCAGTAAAGAACTTGTGTTCTGGTTTCATAAGTATCTGAAAACACCCTGAACTCAAATAAATCTTGGAGAAGTATTTTAATCCATGTAACTCATCCAATAACTCATCTATCACAGGTATAGGGTAATCATGTTTAATGGTCAGCTGGTTTAGGTACCTGTAGTCAACACTACTCTCCATGTAGAGTCTTTATTCCAGACCAGGATGACAAGAGATCCAGATAGGCTCTTAGTGTTTTGAATTGGTCCTGAAGGAAGCATTTCCTTTACAATACTTTCTATCTCATCCTTTTTCTCATGGGTTGTCTTGTACGGATATTGGTTCTTAGATGAGATGCCAGGTTTCAATAGGATCCGGTGCTCAATATTTCTATTAGGTGGTAACCCTTTAGGTTCTTCAAAAACATCTTGGAATTGTTCAAGTAAATCATTTAGTAATGGGTTTTCCTCCTGGTTTGGCTTATGTAGGGTAACCCAATATAATTCTTGTATCAAATCACTTGCATCATCATGCTTCAATTTGTACAATGCAGGCCCTGTCATCATTTTGAGTTCAGTCTGTGTAGTAAGAGCCTGTAACTTAACTCTTCTCTATCCTGTATTAACTGTAACTATCATCTTATCGAGTCTAGTTCAATATGAGTGCATTACTTGAGCCAATCTCCCCTAGGATCGGGTCATACTCCTCATGCTTCAACAACCTTAGTGGATACCTGAATTTCTGGCCTTGCATATCTCATTGGAACCCTTCTACCTGTGAGAGCTCACCATATTTTGACCATTAGCCACCTTAACTAGCACAGGTTTGACCATTTCCAGTTTGCATCCAAATTTATTTGCAGTGCCTTCTTGGATAAATCTCAGGGTACTACCTTAGTCAATAAGGATGTGGAGCTGATGCTCTCCACAGTAGCCCACCATTCGCATAGTTGTGACTCATGTGTCCCCTAAAATGATGTTCAGAGTCATTTGTATCTCCTACAGGTCTGCTATAGGTTCCCCTGACTGTTCCTTATTGTCATGAACTTGTGAGAATTTCATTTCCTCCTCATTCATTATCATATAGTTAACCCTATCCATGCACCTGCGCCCATAAACTGCTCATCACAGTTTTAACATAGCCTTTCTCCCTCTTAGCAGCCATTTCATTGGCAGTTAGTAATTTCACTGGTCCCCAGTTGCTTTGAGGTATTGGTGTCTTGGTGAAGTAGTTTGGGGTGCTTCAATCCTTTTGGGTAAGGGTTAAGTACCCTGGTTTAACCTAGAGGACCCCTTAATCTTCCTGGTGATGGCCTCGAGGGTTAGCAGCTATTTCCTGCCAAGTTCAATGGTCTGTTGCAGTGTGTGTGGCTTAAACATGATTATGAAGGATTCAAATTCTTCATTCAACCCACTCACAAGGCTGGCAATAAGATATTCCTCAGAAAAGTGCCCATGATTGCCCATCATCATACATGACTTGATTTCCTCAAATCTTTCAACATATTCCTCATAGTTTCCATGAAATTTTAACTTATTAAACTCTGCAATGATTTTGGATTCATTCAGTTCTTCAAATCTGGCAGATACTAGCTCAATGAATTGGGTCCAGGAGATATCCCCTAATCTGGTGCACCAATTCTGATACCATAGGGTTGCCTTCCCTTCTAGGTACATAGTAGCCAAGACTACCCTCTAAGGGTCTGTGATCCGAACTTTTGTGTTTCAAAATTAATTCCAAGTTAAACCATGCGTTTCTATGTTTAAAAACGAGTTAGTTCACCCGAAAGAGAATGAAGTCACTTGTAGACTAGCAAGTTAAACCGGGTCGATTCTGTCGTAGAGTGGAAATACAGAGTCAATGATGTTTATTATAATAAAAACACAAGTTCTAATTCTAAACACACGATCAAGGGGATTTTCGTTTTGAAAACTTTGAAAGAACTTAATTTTAGAAAACTTGATTTGAAACTATTCTTGCTACGAGGTTGTCAATCTCTTCACAAGAATTGTGCAACTAATTCGCAAACTTAATTAATAATTATTCGAATTTAAACTAAAGGAATGATTTTAATAAACCAAAAATTGAACCTAAAATTGCTACGAGGGTTCAACTTCTTCTCAAGAGTTGTTTAATTGATTCGGGAATTCAACTACGAACTAAAGACTGATCCACCAAGTACCATTCAAACATTTCATCATACACTAAATATGCATTCACCAAGTATTAACCGAAAGAATTTCTAGAACAAACCATACCAAAACATCCAAATAACAATAATACGGATCAACTAATTAACCCAAACAAATCTTCACGAAATCGTTCACAAGAATTTAATCATAAACTATCCAAACTCAATATCACAAGATCATTATCTAAACAAGAATTACCAACATGAAATCCAAACTAATTAACAAGATCAAGGTTTGAGTTTACGATTTTGCCGTAAGGGCTATAAGTCAAAAGTAAGAGAAAGTTGTCAATTTTCTCTTCCAATGGTATAGGATCCAGTCTAAGAATGATAGGATGTGTTTCTACTGAGATTTTTTGAGTTTTAAAGGCTCAAAAGTCGTTTCGTAACTGGCGAATCCTGAAAAATTTACGTTTGTAATGTATATGTTCGATCAGATTGTTCATGAGTCCGATCGGATAAATGTTTATGTCTTCTTGTCCGATCGGTCATAGCACCTATCCAACCGATGCGTGTTTTGAAGGTCAATACATTCGGTTATGGATTTCATCCGATCGGACAAGTGTTCTTTTGGTTATTTCTAGTGCTAATTCATTTGTCTTCATCTCCCGGGTTTGTCAAGTGATTTAGCTGAAAGAGAAAAATAGGAAAAATGGTTCAAAAGGACCAATTATTGATTAAAAAGTCGAAAAGTTAAGCAAAGATCCAAAGAATGCAAGATCATGCAAAATAGCTTACTCTTAACCTGAAAAAGACGGTAAAAAGACTCAAACATGACTCAAAATATGTACAAAAGTGTAACAAAAATGTACGAATCAACCACCCATGCTTAATTGGTTTGTTCGTCCTCGAACAAACGAAAGAATCAAAATCAAGAAAGAATGAAAGTAGTTAGATCAAAGAGTCATCTTGTGCATATAACTTAGTTTTGCAAATATAAACACTTTTGTTGAAAACTCTCAAGCTAAGCTCGTGTTACCCTTTTCACCTTGAAATCAAAAGAATACATCCTCACAAAAGGGAAATATATTATGGTGCATTCATTCGCTCGTGTTGTTCAAAAGGTAAGTTTATACGCTCGGGTCAACATAAACATGCATTTAACGACTCGTGAAAATCAAAGACTCGTACATCGCATATATGTGTGCACATTTAATCGAGAATCAGATTAGGACTTTTAGGGTTGTAATGTAGGCTCTTTGGTAATGTCATATATAAAGATGTGTGGATAACTTGCGATCAAACGCAATCAATAACTTACTCAATCCTAATTTTTTAAGCATAGAGCATAGTTTTGCTCCTCAATCCTCCCAAATAACCATATACCATTATTTTTAGCCTTTTATAACTAAGGCTATTTCTCACCCAAAACCCGAACACTTGCCTTTATACATAAGATTTATTCTTAATATCTAGATGCTCTCAAAGAACTTAAGCACCCTTAATTTTCTCTTCTTTTTATTTTTTTATTTATTTATTATTTTTATTATTATTATTTTTATTACAAACTCCACTAATTCCCATCCTGCAATCGTCAATTTCAATAGACCAACAATAAATAAACTCTTATCTCACAAACTTAAATGAAATAAGAGTTATAACGATGCTCATGGCTAACAAAGAGACGGGATAAAGGCTTAAATGGGCTTATTAGAAATTTATAGTGGTTTTTATTTCTGAATATAGCCGGAATCGGGTTTTATATGTGATTATCATCATTTTCAAAACCAAATGTACACATGCGACTTAGAGACTTCTCAAAATACTTATCGAATCACAGCATGTAATGTTGATAAACACACAAGGCTTCTTAGAAGGGTTTTATTCAGACTTTTGAAAACGAGGTGATCTAGTTTTAAGAGCTTCGCAAGATTGCTAACGACTAAGTGTTGTTTTAAATAATTATATAAGTAGGTTTTGAAAAATTGTGCACTAAACAAGCTCAGAAGACTCTAACTATAGGTCACACAATACATGATTTCAACAGGCAAACCTTTACAAACACAAATAAGCATGGGAATGATCTCAACTAAAGCTGACATAAGCAACTGGTTAATTTGTAAGTAGTAACACAATAAAATGACAAAAATTAAATAAATTGACAAAAATAATTCGAATTAAACATGCGGCAGATAGGTCATTCGGCCGGATATAAGATTCGTTCGACCGGATGAAGTGCAATTGGTATGTCCGACCGGTTATCATCCTTGTCCGATCGGATAAGAGGACAATAAGTTTTATCTAGTCAGATACTACTATCCATCCGACCGGATGATACCCATTAGGTCGAATTATGACCGGTTTAGTACAGACACTCACACACCCATCACAATTGAAAAATTAAAGAAATTAAAAGTTCAAATAGAGATGATACAAATTGGGGCACGGGCCTGCCTAAAAATCCATGTGGTCTAGAGGTGGTGGTGGATAGCGATGCTAGAGGTTCACGAGATGCCCATCGAGGGAGGCGAGGTGAGCCTGGTTGGACTCGAGATTGGTGTTCATGTGAGATAGATTTGTGTTTGTCGCAACCATATTAGCGTCCAATCTCTCGAGGGAATCTTGAATCTCCCACGCGTCTTGCCGAGCAACCCAGGCGTGGTTCTCCTGATTGAGGCTCAACTGCCTCTTCTGCTCCATGACACTTTGATGGAAACTCTGTGTTTGTCACTACTGTGCGTCGGAGTAATATTTCCGGTTGCTTGGTCCACCGCCATAATCACCTCCGTCATATCCACCGCTATAACCATCGTGCTCGATATTCCTAGTGGTCTCATTCTCATCATCCTCATCGTCATCATTCTCCTCATCCTCGATCTCTTCTCCGTCTGTGTCCTCAACTGACTTAGACCTTATCTTGTCCGAGGGCATCATGAAAGTCATAATAGAAATATTCTGACCATTGAATGTCCGACTTTCATCCAGCAGTGCCACACTCGGATAAATAATTTCGTTATCATAAGGGTTGTAGTTTTGATACCATGCGAGCTCAGTGACAAACGTGCCCAAGGTGAGCTTCGTCGTCTTCCTATCATTCATTCGTTGAACGTTCTCTATCGCGGCCATCAGAAGCGGATAGAGTTTCACGTCACCTCAGTGGTGCGCAATCCACAAAGCTCTTAATTTGGACGACGAGATTCGTGTCATGTCCTCCTTTTCCAGAAACACTTGCATGAAAAACTTATACATCAAATACATGGCATTAGACCTTAATGAAGTAGAATTAAAATGGCACCCGGGCTCTGGTGGTGCTCCTGAAAGTTTAGTCCACCAAACTTTCTTATTGTAATCATCGTGCTGAAATGACTCATCCGCCTCTTTGTCACTATTGATTCCAAAAATGAAGTCGAGGTCGCCTTGGGTGGTACGAAGTGGACGGTTGCATAGTCGGAAATGGGCTTGTAAGTCATGAAGAACTCAAGCATTAGAGTTCGATAGCCGGATTGCCTAATGTTGGCCCACTTCAACAAATCGAGGTCCTTGATGCCCGCCATGAATTTCTTCGCCGTTTTATCATTCATGGCAATATGACGATTCCAAGAGCGTAAAAGTCTCGTGTAATGAAGGATTTGTACAACGTAACCTCCCTTTCGTCAATTAAGTCGAACGGAGCCAAGCTTCCCCCGACGTTGCTCGTTCCTCTCCCACGACTTCTTCCCGAATTATTTCCCTTTCTCGGTAGTGAACCAGAAGTAATTGCGATAGAAAAAAGAACTTTGAAAATATAGGCACAAAAACTCTTTCAGGAATTATGTCGAACACCTGCTGTGCGACAAACTTTCAACCCAAAATAACCTCCAAATCCTCCCAATAACCAATCACCTTTCAGAATCCCCTTCAAACCAATTCCCAAGCAGTTAATGAGTTCAATTTCAAGTCATTTTACATTGAGAATTGCAGATTCATGTACTTGAGATCTGAGGAAGACAAGCTGGAATTGATTCCTTTCTTCCGAACGGATGGAATTGCTTGATTATTTCTCTGATCGGATACGTTTATTTGAAAGAATTTGGATTAAGAATATATCTAGAGTGACTTTGCTGATTTTGCTCTGTAAAATAGGAGAATAATTAGGTTAAGGGTGAATTTTTTCGAGTTAGAGAAAACTGACTTATATAACTCTGCGATGTCGTCCGATCGGATTATGATATTGTCCGATCGGATATTATTCAAGTGTGTTTTATCCAATCAGATAATGCTCTTGTTCGGTCGGATGGTTCTCCAGTTGATTTCGTCAATCAGTTTAACCCTCCATGTGGTCGGATGGTACTGTTCCCTGTACTATATTTTAGTTTTTTTTATTTTCTTTAATTTTTTTTATTTTTATTTAAGTATGTACATTGGTTCATTCTTACAAAACTCACAATCACAAACATATTAAAAAGGAAAAGATTCGTTAAATTAAAAACGATAAACCGTACGAGCACAAGTCTTTTGTTTATTCAATACGTGAGCATAATTGATTTTTATTTAAACTAGAAATCAACCAAATGATAATAAACCAAGTCTTGAACTTAAAAAAATAAATAAACACAACTGGAATAAAACTAAATTAAACAAGGAGATAAAAATGATATGGGTTAGGAGGTAGTTTAGGTCCATAAGCCACATCTTCAAGATCTTTTATTTCCTCCTCCATTGCAGCAATTATGGCTTTAAGTTCAACGATTTTGTCTTCTGCCTATGCGAAGTACATGTGGAGAGTAGAAATATCCTCCGTGAGTGTTATATCTTCACAAATACATTTGGGAATTTCAACCCTCATCTCATTCATCTTTTCTCTTTGCTTCTCCAATTTAATTTCTAACTTCTCCACAGTATCTTCGTACTTTTTCCTACTCACCCATCCATAACCAAAGTATATGGGGGATGGTTCGTTGTTCATATTTTCTTAGGGGGTAGTTGTTTCACCCCAAAATATGATACTGCCTAAAAAATGGTATTCCCTCCCGACCTGCACACAAACACACGTTAGAAAGGACCACCGGTGGTTTTCCGGTGGAAACCTCTCCGATGCTTAAGTCAGAAAACGTATGAGGTGTTTTCCAGGAAGCAAAGAAGGAATGCACAAAAGAATGACATACCTCCCTCAGCCTTGGGGCTGAGATATTTATAGTTTTTCCCAGTGGGGACCCTTTCCGGGATTTCGGGAACAAGGACCGCAAATCAGGGGCCGTTGAGGCAACAAATTCTGACAAGTGGTCCCACTTGTCTTCCTCAAAGGGGGTCAGGAGACCAGGTCTTCCCTGGGCCTGCTCTTCCCTCAATTCTGTCCACCTCGGGACGATCATGTTTTCTAGGGGGAGCCAGGTCAAACCTTACCCAAGCTTGAACTGTCTTAATCTCCTTTTTTCAACCATCTGGGTCCTGAAAATCTCTACCAGGTCAGGCCAATTCTTTTACCAGCCCTGCCTTCTAAGAAAGCCCGATCAATCATTTCTTTAGGGTCACGTTGACCTTACCTCTTTTTTATTATCCCAGGTCGGGTCTACAGTCCTAACTTATCCTGAGCCGATCTTCTAATGACTTTCCCAAGGATCTCTTCTAGATATCAGCTCAGCGTAATATTCTTCAGAGAGGAGATCAGGCCTTGCTCTGAGAGGAAGATCTGACCGAAAGCACTGGTCACTCTGGTCTAACCGTGCTTATCTAGCGGTTTGCCAAATCAGGTCTACCCACTCCAGGTCTGACCTACTCCTGCCACATCAGTAGTTAAAAATTATGGGATGTTTGAAGAAAAGAGATTTTTTTGAAAAACAAGAATACTGAGGTGGTTTTTTTATTGGATTCAAAGTCTTAGAGGAAGGAAATCCTAAGGACCTTTTTAAAATCAAGGAGAATAAATAAAAATATACCATGTTTCTTCTTGAGTTCAAGAATAAAGGGATTAAAAATCTTCCAGTATTCAGTACAATCCTTACCAAATTAAACTTACCTTACGTGATATTCTTCCAAAATTGGTGTTTGGAATCAACTGATTCTGCTGAGATGCCGATAGGATTGTATATTGTCCGATCGGATGGTGTGCAATCAGCATGTCCGATCGGTTATCATCTTTGTCTGGTCGGATGGTAGTCCAATAGGTTTGATCCGACCGGTTGTCCTCATCCATCCGATCGGATGCCTTGTGCTGGAGGTTGATTTCAAGCTTTCTGCACATCTCAAAGCACCGATAATAACCCTATCTCTCCTCCAAACTTTAATAAGAAAAAAATATGTACAAAAACGAAAATAGAACAACACTTGGGTTACCTCCTAAGAAGTGCAACTTTTAACGTCCTTTGCTAGACGTTACCTTGCATCGGTTCAAAAATCTTGAGGTGGATCGTTCAGTAGCATGACTTCTGATCTGTTTTGGGGATGGGTCCCCCATGGTACAACTTTATTCGATGCACATTAACTTGGAATGTGGAATTCTTTTTCTTGTCGTATAGAGTTATAGCCCCAAATTTGCTGATACTCGTAATCAAATATGGCCCACTCCATTTCGACTTGAGTTTTCCAGGAAAAAGTTTGAAACGTGAGTTAAATAGTAAGGCTAGTTTCCCTACCTCCAAGTCTTTTGGAACACGCTTTTTGTCGTGCATATCTTTCATCCTTTGCTTGTTTGCCAACGCCATCTCCTAAGAGCCACTTCTTATTTCCTCCAACTCGCTGCCTCCTTCACATTCATGTTCAGTATTCGTATGGCCCATTTTGCTTTGTTTTCCAACTCTACCGGAAGATGACAAGCCTTTCCATAAACTAATCGAAAAGGAATCATGCCCAAAACCATTTTGTGGGCTGTTTGATATGCCCATAACACATCAACAAGTTTCATCACCCAATCTTTACGGTTTGGCTTCACTGTTTTCTCCAGAATACCCTTAATCTATCGTTTGCTTGTTTCCACTTGTCCCGACGTTTGTGAATGATAAGGGGTCGCTATTTTGTGCCACACCCCATACTTGCTAATTAACCGATCGAAAACAAGGTTACAGAAATGGCTACATCTGTCACTTATGATCGCTCTTGGCACTCCAAAATTGATGAAAATGTTCTTGTGTGAGAATTGAGAATGATTTCAGAGTTAGCCTTCCAGGTTGGGACCGCTTCTACCCATTTCGACACATAATCAACTCCAATGAGTATGTACTCATATTCTCCACTTCTTGGAAATGGTCCCGTAAAATCTATGCCCCATACATCGAAGATTTTAATTACTTGATTCGGAACCAATGGCATCCCGTTCTTCTTTCCTATTGTGCCCGATCTTTGACAATTATCACATGTCTTGCAATATTGGTGTGTGTCGGCGAAGTGTAAGGGCCAATATAAACCGGATTGAAGGACTTTGAATGCTGTCTACTGGCTTTTGAAATGTCCTCCTTCGTCATGAAAAAATCTCAACACATTAATTTTTTCTTCCTCCGGTATACACCTCCAATAAAGTCCATCCTTGCACCGTTTATATAGGTATGGGTCATTCCAAAAGAAACTCCTGCATTTAGACCAAATTCTCTTCCTTTCTTGGGCGGAAAGGTGGTTATGGATAATACTGCATGCAAGATAATTGACAAAATCGGCATACCAAGACTCGTCAATGTTTTTAATAGTGTTAGCATCCTCATAAGGAAAAATATCATCGATAAAATCAAGTTTGCTAGACTCACTATCTACTAACATGCGAGACAAATGATCATCAACCACATTTTCACATCCTTTTCTATCCTTGATTTTGACGTCGAATTCTTGTAAAAGGAGAACCCAACGAATCAACCTTGGTTTACTTTGGATGTTAACAAATAAGTGGTGCAAGGCCGCATAATCGGTGTGCACAATTACTTTTGAACCAATAATATAAGAACGGAACTTGTCTAATGAATACACTACATCAAATAGTTCATGTTCAGTGGTGGTATAATTCCGTTGGGCACTATTTAAAATGAGACTAGCATAATATATTACCCTTAGCAATTTATCAACCCGTTGCCCTAAAACAGCCCCTACTGCATCATTAGACGCGTCACACGTAATCTCAAATGGTAGTGACCAATCGGGTGCAACAACAATCAGTGCCTATGTGAGTTTTTCTTTCAATATGTTAAAAGCATCAAGACATTCATCATCAAACTCTAAAGGCACATCTTTATTTAACAATTTACACAACGGGCGACAAATCTTAGAAAAATTATTTATGAAATGCCAATAATATCCCGCGTTCCAAAGAAAACTTCTAATTCCCATAACGTCTTTAAGTGGTGGAAGGGTTTCAATAATATCTATTTTAGATTTATCAACTTCCAACCCCTTGTTTGACACAACATGTCCAAGCACAATCCAACTTTTCACCATAAAGTTTGATTTCTCCCAACTCAACGCCAAACACGACTCTACACATCGTTCAAGCACTCCAAATAAATTATTTAAACAATGAGAAAAAGATGAGCCATATACCGAAAAGTCATCCATGAAGACTTCAAGGAAGTCGTCAATGAATTCGGTGAAGATGGAGAGCATGCATCTCTGGAATGTTGTTGGTGCGTTGCATAATCCGAAGTGGTTTCAACTCCACTTTAGGTTCTAACATGGGTTGAATAGATGTTTCTATCAGGTGCTCCTCTTCAATCTCAAATAGGTCGACCACCCCCTCCGTATCAAAATCGTCATCCTCGAAATTCCATTCCTCAAAAGGTACGATGCCGAACAATTCTTTCACGCATTGGTCAACTGAGTCGAGATAAGAACAGTCGGGTTCCATCAAATGTTAAGGAGCACTTTGAATGTCTTTAAGTGAAAACATGACTGATTCGTCAAACACTGAAAGTGTCATTTTTCCTCGGCCCACGTTGATCAAGGTATGTGATGTTGCCATGAATGGTATACCCAGAAGAATGGTGTGCTCCTTGATTGATTTTGTAACTTCTCCGACATCTAATATCACGAAGTCCACGGGAGTTACTAAGGACACGGCTTCCACCAAAACGTCTGCAACTACTCCCAGAAGATATAGAACTGATCGGTCAGCAAGCTAAAGACTTAAGCTCGTTGGTCTTATCTCTCCAAGTTTGAACTGTTTGTAAGGGGCATAGGGCATCAAGTTTATCCCTGTCCCTAAATCAAGTATTCCACGAGCCTTTTATCCCCAAGAGTTATCGTGATGTAAAAACTCCCAGATCACTTACTTTGGGTGGTAGTGGTTGATGGTAGACTGCACTCACTTCTTCTGACAACACTATTCTCTCATTTGCCTCTAGCTTTCTCTCTTTTGATGCTAGTTCTTTGAAAATTTTCACGTATCCTTACATCACTTTGATTACGTCAAACAGCAGTAAGTTTACGTTCACGTTCTTTGACATGTTGTAGAGCTCCATGAATTTCTTGGTCTCTTTCGTTGGCTTGAGTCGGTTTGGAAATGGTACAGAGTCTCAGATGACTTGTTGCTGCTTGAGAATGCTGAAACTCTCCCGTGTAGAAATATTATCCGGCCGGATTCCTTCGCTAGTCCGATCGGACAAATATTTCTGCACTCTAGTCCAATCGGAATCTTGCTTTCTCCAATCAGACAAATCTTCCTGTCCTTCAGTCCGATCGGAATTTTGTTCTGTCCAATTGGATAAATCTTCCTGTCCTCCAATCCGATCAGAATCTTGCCCTGTTCGATCAGATAATCTTTCTGCCTCAAGTCCGATCGGGTTTTCACCCTGTCCGATCAGATTCCTTGGCTGTTTTTCCATTCAAAATGCATTCGTTATCATGATCCTCCCCTTTCGTCACTACATTTCCGTTATAGACTTTCTTGCCTTCCCGTAGCACATGTATGTCTATTGATTGCTCAAGTTGACTAGGAAGCTTTGTGGGGTCGGCTCCGAGTTTCGCTACAGACGCGGAAAGTTGCCCTATCATCATCTCCAACTTGTCTATTTGTTTCTTCATTCGATTATTCTCCTCGATGGTTCGAAGAGTCTCTTCTCGATTGCGTAACGTTTCAATCTGTTGCCTTTGTCTCCAAAGTCGCAATTCTTTGTCAGAATCTTGGGGTAGTGGAACTTGTTGTTGTTGTTGGCCTGATTGAATTTGCCTTTGCAGAAAACGTTGTTGATAATTACCTTGGCCCTTGTTCTGATAGAAATTATAATTGCTCGGTCCTCCTTGACTTTTTTTCGGGGGTGGTGGTTCCAGGTATTGAGGGTCCATTTATTTAAACATCGGTACTTAATTAGGACTACTCGACCCGTACTTGAGGTTCGGATTGTCTTGGAGAGCTGGATTGTACGAGTTGTAAGTTTAGTGAACTTTTGACAGAACTTGTTGTTGGATTGGAGTTCTTGAACGGTGTTCACCTCTTCGTCTTCGTTTTCATCGAACATCACGTCACACGCATTGGCTCCATGTCTAAATGCTCCATAAATCCCACATGTCTTGTTTGTTTGCGTCATTTCCTTCTCAGGCGTTATCATTCTCTGCCAACAGTGCAACTTGTTTCATGAGCTCCTCAAGTTTGCTGCTCTCCTCTTTGGATGTTGATACTTGATCCAAACTTTTGCGCACCCTTTTTTTAAAATATTTGATTTGAAAACACCTAAGTTTGCTCGCAAGAGTACGAGGAACTTGTAGGGTGGTGAGTTTGACTCAAGTCGATTCTCTCGAGGACAACTATTCGGTCTCTAGATGCTTTTCTCAATTCATAAACTATCATAAAATACATGTACATTGGGAGTTTTTGAAGATTTTGAATTGATCATTATGAACTAAGGCAATATTAAAACTAAGACTATTTAAACTAATTATTTTAAAACTGATTAACAACTAATTATAATAGTTAAACCACTAGAACTTAAGAACTAAGAAATAAGAGCAACGAATATAAGAGCATGAATATAAGAAACTTTGATGAAGCCATTGAATAATAAGAATCTAAAGACGGGAAATTAAACATAAATCGAATTGCATAGATAAGCTAGATGAATCCAATATCCAATCCCCACACCATTCGCCGTGTGTGATAGTTGGTGCGCGGTTGTATGTGTGACCAGTAAATTGGAAGGATAGGTTTAATTTTCAATTGGGGAAATTGATCGATGCCACCATCTTGATTTTATGTAGAATATGACGGTCATCGGCTAGAGAGTATTATCAGGAGGAAAAAAATATCCCAATATGATTCGGGGAAGAGACGAATTTACATGGATCTTCGTGGTGACGCGGTTGTTATTGCACTGGTGGTAGTGGTTGGTGACTGATTTCTCGACTCGGACGGCGGTGATAGAGAAAAGGATATCTGGAGAGGGGGGACGATAAGAAATCAAAAGAGAGAGAGAGAGGGGAATCGGGTAGAGATAGAGGTGGACGGGTTAACAGCCAGATGGGTAATAAATCAAAAACTAATTATTTAATCTATAATTGATTAAGAATTTAACTATGAAATTAACTAGGAAATTAACTACGAAATTAACTAAGAGTTTAGAAAACTTATTGTAACTATAAAAGGCGGTAAAAATCTCCAGCGAATCCTGAGTTTGGAATGAAATCTCGATTTGAAGTGATTCTTGAACGTAGGGATCTTGAATCTTCAATCTCGATCTCTGTCTACATAAGGGAGTGTGAAAATGCATTGTTTTTGTTCTATCTAACCCTAGGTGGTCGTCTCTCTTCTTAAAAACCAAAATATGAAGGGTATTTATAGATATAGCATGTCTTGGCGCACAAGAAACCCTAAAATGCATTTCTGGGCAGCCACGTCGACTTCGTGTCGACCGACGCATGCTGAAGCTCGGCGTCGATGCTAACTTTGCGCTCGCGTCGATTGGGCGGGGGTGTCGACTGACGCAGTCTTGGATCGACGCAACAACAAGTTGTGTCGGCTTGGCATCGACAGGCGCACTCTTAGATCGACGCTTCAGAGAGTTACGTTGGCTTGGCGTCGATTGAGTGTCGACCATCGTGGGCAAGATCTGCGTCGATGTAGCGTCGACACTGGCGCCGACCGACGCGACTGAGAGTACGTCTCATTTTTTGATCTTTCTGCTACTCGTTCACCGGAAAGCTCATTTTCCACTTTTGAACATCGGACTTCATCTATTTACGCGCTGAACTCTTCCTGTTACTTAGATGTAAGGTGAAAAATAATGAATAATCACCTATTCTCATCAATTATGATCAAAATACGGGTAAATAACCTGGCAATATAAAAATATGGAATTAGGTTTAAATCATCCAACTTATACCAAAAATAAATAGAAAAAAAGAACTAAAATACTAATAAAAATAAGGACAAATCTGCGTTAATCAACTACCCCACGTTTAATTAGTTTGTTCGTCCTCGAACAAACAATAAATTCAAAGACTAACAAGAGTGAAAATCAGTCCAAACAATGAGTCGTGCTATGCTACATACATAATTTTGAAAATATAGGTACAGATCATGCAACGTCAAACACTCCACCTTTATTACATTGTCGCTCCAAAATTAAAATCATGCTTCCTCTCAAAAGGGAAATATATATGTGGTGTTCGCTCAAAAGCACTCAAGCATCGCTTAATGGGACGTGTATACGCTCAAATCATACAACTACATGCACAATAAAAAAGGACGAAAAATCAATCTCTTTTCAATCGCAAATTAAGTGTGTTGTCAAAACTAAGAATCAGTAAAGGTCTTTACGGGTTGTAATGTATGGCTCTTTGGACGGGTATGGAATATACAAGTCGTGTGTGAAACTCATGATCTAACATGATCAATAACTCACCCAAACTATTCTAATTATGAAGCAAAATTGCTTCACCTCGTTCAAAAATAAAAACCTCACTTAACACTCATAACGTAGCCTTTAACTTGGGCTATTTCTCAACTCGTACTCTAAAATCGACTTGTAGCTCAACCACTTTAACACATTTGAAGCTTATAATGTGCTCCTTATTACAACTTAACTCTTTGCCTTGTAAACATTAGGCTTCATAATAAACACAAGCCTTAATTAGCGCGTAGGAAGTTGATCAACACTATCCACCATCCTTCTTTTTTCTTTTTTTATCCCCCTTTTATTCTTTTTATGGGGTCTTTTTTTTTTCTTTTCGGATGGTGGTCTTTTATTACAAAATTCATAAAATCATAAATTCCTAATAGAATCTCCAAAACAGTAATAACCAACAAAAATACGAACTCCTACCCCACACTTTTAATGGGTTAGTGGGGGTCGACTCAAAAATACTCATGGCTATAGGCAGGGATAATTTGGCTATGATTGGCTCATTCGGAATTTATAGTGGCTAAAATATATGGATATGGCCGGAATAAGATTTTTTCTTGTGCCTTAACGCCATTTTCATAGTC
Source organism: Phtheirospermum japonicum (assembly GCA_014905375.1). Lineage (NCBI taxonomy): Eukaryota > Viridiplantae > Streptophyta > Magnoliopsida > Lamiales > Orobanchaceae > Phtheirospermum > Phtheirospermum japonicum. Next base: position 1,717,408 of record BMAC01000015.1, on the reverse strand, counting down.
AACTACACACAGCGGTTTCAAAGAGATATCAAAACTGAAACTTTCAAGTACATGCAATGATGATAATCACTCAGGCTACTCACTGGCTTTTTACATGAAATTTTTTTGAATTGACCCTGCATTTAAGGTTTTGTGAAATCAATTGCGTCCAAGTACCATCTTACAATATATAAATAATTATTTAGAAGAATTTATGCACTTATACACGCTCAAAGACAAGAACATTAAATCAAACATAGTTAACTTTGACAGGCAAGCCATACAAATACAAGTAAGTGCAGAAATAGTAATTAATAACGTTTAAGAATTATTACAGGCTAAATATTAAAAATTACACAATTAAGCAATAAAAATCACGCTCGACCACCCCCCTCTCTAAAAATCCTGACAATCTCCTGATTGCCACAAATACATCAATAAGTCAAAAAGAGGAAGGAAAAGAGAACATCCCTGAAATAGAAGGTCAAGCCTCTACTCGTTGATTTGTGCAATTGGCTATCGCTTCAACGCACGTGAAATGAGATGTCCTAAAAAACGAACAAAAGAAAACAAAGAAAATAACAATATTTTTGGATTTTTGTATTTTTATATATTTTTTATATTATATTTTAAAAGCATAAAATAAAGATACAACGATGTCAGAAATTGCGGGATTCATCATCCTCGGGAGCATCATTGACGTCCATGCCAGGCTGGGGAAACGATGCCTCAAACCGCTCTTCGAGTCTCGAAATGCGAGCTCGCATCTTCCTCAAGATCCTCCGATTTTGCTCGTGGTTCGTGTCAATCTTGTCATCAATGATTTGGAGCTTGTCGAACATCTTCAATTAAAATGCTCGGTTATCCTTGAAAAATTGACCCCAATCGGGACTCGGGCCCGAATTGGCACGTGGGGCCGTCTCCATAGTCGTGTCGCCATCCTCGTCGTTCGGTCGAGACGAGGAACCTCCTTGAGTCGTAGACCTCACTCGGGGTGCAGGGGCATGTGTCAAAGAAAGTGAAATTGTTCCGAGTGGGTGAAATCCATTTTTGGCCGGATCGAACCCGAAGTGACGGGCGAGGCCGGTGATATATGGTGCGAAAGAGAGAAGAGGCGTTTTACTATGGGTAAATCCAGGGTTGACAACCGTCAAGAAGACACTGTAGAATGTAGAGCTCGGACTTGGTCGCGTAGGTGGCCTCGTTCTTGCATAAAATGATGTGGGCTAAAATCTTGTAGGCGACATATAGGGTGTCATCTTGAATCTTCAAGCAAGGAAATCACTTGCAATCGCCCGTGTTGCCCCCGGTGATCATCCCCCAAGGTCGGGAAACCAAAAATGTTGCCAAAAATTTCTTCATCCACAAAAACGCCGTTACCACCTAGCATACATGTGAACATCTCGATATTTCAGATTGCCAACGTAGCAAAAAAATCGAGCATAAGCTCGCTGAATTCGGGTAGGTGCATGCGGGCGAAATACCCACAACCGAGGTTGTCGACATAACGATAAAGGTCGGTGTGGTGCTCCGATCTATTTGAGGCTTCCTCCTCAATTCCGTCAATGTTTAACGTCTGATAGGTCGCGAACCCCCATTGTCGAATATTCTTAAAAACATCCCCTTCCTTTTTGTCGTAAATTGGGAACGACGCTTTGTATTTCCCCGAAATATCCTTGCATTTTTCCGCTCGAGACATTGTCAATCAAATATAAGTTGAACAGGAATGAAGAATCTTGAAAATAAAACCTTTTGGTTCTTTGGTGAATTTCATCAAACACTTGGCGTGCGTATTCAACCAACTAAAAACTTCCCAACACAACCAATCAAAAATATATGAATCCCAAGAAAGTTTTAAGCGAATTACCTCGACAATTGTAGCTCGAATTATCTTGTTTCCGGAAAATTGCCCCAAACCCTACGTAGCCCGTTTTGGAGAAATTGGCTTTTATGTTAGATGGTGGATTGAATTTCTGGGCAATGTGTTTAATTTCTGGGTTTTGAGTGTTGGAAGAAATAAAGGAAAGGAAAATATTTTGAAAGCAAGAAAGAAAGAATTTTGAATAAGAAGAAGGCTTTGTAAGTTGGAAAGGTGAGAAAGAAAAAGGGTTAGCGGATTTATAAGCAGTTTTCAGGCTAAGTCTGTGGGTCAAATGGACTTGGGTCGGTTTGGCAGGCCAAAATCCAGTTTTAAACGCATTCTGGGCCGGGTACGGATTCGCGTCGATGCTGCGTCACCGATGCGAACCAGATTAATGCAACAGAGAGCAATTTTTCGGCAGATGCGTCGACGCTGCATCGACCGACGAGAGTAGTCTCGGCATCGACGCGGGCGGAATTCCTGGGTCGATTTTTCTTCGCTTGATTTATCAGTTCCCCTCATTCGAGTTCTTCCATCTGTTCTAAAAGGATAAAAACCATAATAAAACATTAAATAAACTGAAATTAAAATACAAAAAGGATACAAAAAGCTTGGTTCGCCTCCTGAGAAGCGCAAATTTTAACGTCGCTTGCTCAACGCTATATGCTTGATCAATCTCTTCCTCGTGGTGGGCCCACGAACTCTCTCCAGCTACCATTTCGACTCTTCATACAGTTCTCGTAATAAGGCTTAAGCCGATGCTTATGAACTTTGAAATGCGTCTTGTCACACTCATTGTATAGAGTGGCTACTCCATATTCATCCAATTCTTTAACTAAAAACAGTCCACTCCATTCGGCTTCGAGATTGGTTGGATCAAACTTACGGTTATGATTATACAGCACCAATTGACAAACCTCATACTGCAAGTTTATAACTTCCTTGGTGCGAACCTCTTTTGATTTCTTCCTATTTGGCATCCAAATGTTGTCGTATGCCTTGCCCTTGTTCCTTGCATAGTCAAAAAATTTGTTGGGGTCGAGGGAATTATACACGCCATGATTTGTTGGTGGCTTCAACTCCACCTCGTACTCAAATTTAGGCGCTTTGATCTCCACATCTAATTCATCTTGAAACTCTTCAATAATATCATTTATGTCAATACCCAGTAACTCGATCAAATCTTCCCCACTCAAATGCTTCTCGTCGTTAAACTCATCAAACTCCTCGCTTAAATCAATTTCTAGCGTATCCCCCTCCGTCCTTGGAAACTCGGCGTCGTCCCCGTTGCCTAATTCGTCCACAACCACGACTCCTTTTAGCTCGTGAATGCATGATTCAATGGGATCAACGAATGAACAATCATCTAGCATGGCAGGGGTAGGAGTATTTTGAATATCTTTAAGAGAAAACTCACTGATTTGCCCAAAATGGTCATCGTCATTCTTCCCTTGTGAACATCAATTAATGTATGGGTGGTAGACATAAATGGGCGCCCCAGTAAAATGGTATGCTCCGTGCTCGCAACTGGCACTTCACCAACGTCCATAATCATAAAATCAACCGGAATCACTAGCTCTCCAACTTGCACTAAAACATCCTTAACCATCCCCAAAGGTAGCCGAATTGAGCGATCGGCCAACTGTAGTCGCATGGTCGTCAGCTTCAGTGGTCCAAGATCATATTCTTGATAAAATGAATAAGGCATTAGATTAACTCCTACTCTAAGATCCGACATTCCTATTGCTTTTTGTCCATTAGCCAATGAAATAGTGATGCAGAAACTTCCTGGATCGCGTTCCTTGGGTGGTAATGGCTTTTTGAAAACTGCGCTCACTTCCCTTGGCAGTGTTACAAATTGATTTGTCGCCAAGCGTCTCTCCCATTAAGCAAGTTCTTTGAAGAATTTCACATAGGCGATCATTGTTTTGATTACCTCCAAAAGTGGCAAGTTGATATTGACGTTCTTCAATAAGTTATATAGTTTCATGAACCTTTTGTTCTCTTTCGCTGGACGCAAACGGCTTGGAAAAGGAATAACATCCTTGATCGGTGTCGTTAATTGCTTTGGCGGTGATGGTTTAGGAACATCGTCTTTGTCAGGGGAGTTATTCAGAATCGTCCCTTGAATGGATCCGGGAATATATCGATAAGAGGATTTATGCAGCTGATCTACTGGTTTAGAATTATCGCCCTTGCTAGGAGTTGGTGTTTTATTCTTGACCTCGACCTCCTCATCTCGGTCAACTACTCTGTTAACGATCTTCTTTCCACTACGAAGGACATAAACCGCCGACGCCTGTTCTGCTTGGCTTGGAAGTTTTCCTTTCTCGTCTGAGAGGTTGGCTAGGTGAGTCGATAATTGACCTATTGCTGTTTCTAGTTTCTTCTGCCCAGCTGTATTCTCAAGAATAGCCTTTTTCATGTCAGTGATTTCGTTTCGAACGTCCACGAGTCCATCTCGGTTTTTAATAGTCTCGGCCACTTGATTCTGCTGCCAAACCAAAAGCTGATCAGTTGATTGAACTGTTGTAGGCACCTGACCTCGCGTATAGAAATTATTTTGTAGTGGTGGCAATGGTGCTTGTGCATGTGGTGGTGGGTATCACGGATCGGGTGGCATATAATCCGGACTTCCTGGGCCCCACTTAAAAAGAGGATTATCACGTTGAGCAGTAAATTTTCTGGGCCCTTGATTTGAATAATTCTGGATTGTGTTAACGTCTTCATGTTGTTCAACATTGTTTAGACACATGTCTGCTAAATGTTCGGGGGATCCGCATTGGTGACACGTCGCAGCAACCTTTTTGGAAGAGGCCTTGCTCACCCGCTTGGCCTTCCAAGCTGCCAATTTCTCATCAAATATCTCCTCACATTTTGCCTTGACTAATTTGCCGTCGTCTAAATTAGGATTGGGGATGGACATCTCATTAACTTTCAATTTACGAGGCCGAGAGTTGGTTTGTCTAGATTCCTCTCTTTGCTTCTCCAACACTCGTCTTGCCTTGGGGGCTGTTAAATCTCTGAAATCTCCTCCTGTCGCTATCTCTACTTCTCATTTCCCATGGTCCAGCAATCCATCGAAGAAAAATTGGTTAGTCATCTTCGGAGAGTAGTTGTGGTGGGGGAAAGCTTGCAAAAGCGTCTTGTAACGCTCCCACGTTTCATGAAATAGCTCTCCATCCAACTGTTCAAAGGTAGCAATTTACCTCCGAAGATGCCCCGTTGTTTGTGCTGAATAGTATTGATTTAAGAACTTCTCGCTTATCATCTCCCAGTCAGTCAACAAACCAGGCTCTAGGGATAGAAGCCATGACTTTTCTTTGTCCTTCATGCTATACGAGAAACAAATCATTCACACCTCCTCTTGGTTAAGGCCATGAACCACAAATCTGCCAACTTCATCAACAAAATAGTTCAGAAATGCAAAAGGGTCTTCACGGGCACCTCCGTGGAAAGTCGGGAGTAAATTAAGTTGATGTGGTTTAATTTCCACTTCTCTTGCGGTTGGTCCAAGAACAATAGCGGACCTACAAGGTACAACCTTCGGACGTGCAAAATCACGCTGTCCAGGTGCTCGATCTCCCCTTTGTTCTCTAACTTGGTACTGAGCTCTGTCGTAGCGGTTGTCTATGCGTTTCTTTTGTAATCATTGTCGCGCTCGTATCTCCTTTAAAAATGATCTTGTTCGTAGCCATGGTTTTGGTTCGCCAACTAATCATTCACGTGCCTATGATTGTTAGCATACTCGTTATGCTGAAGAAAATCTTCATTCCTGAACGGCATGTTCTCGATGTTGTGTTGACGATTGAGATCGTCGTTCCTTTCTTCATTTTGCCTTATATTTGCCATGTTGGGTTGGTGATTGGCTACGTTGTGTTGTTGGTTAACACCTTCATTTCTCCCTGCGTCTTGTCTCAAATTCTCCACGTTTTGATGATAATTAGCCCAGTAGGCTCGGGGTTGTGGTTGTCCTTGTAAAACGATTGGTTCACCACCATACTCGTTTTGAATTGGGCGTGGAGGTGATCTTGGTGGGGAATCACCGCTTCAAATTGATTGTGCTCCTAACATTGCCTCAGGGATTTCGTCGCAAACAAAATCAATAGTTGTAGACGAAACGCTCTCTGGAATAAAAAGGGGCCTTGGTCTTGTCTCAAATTCTCCACGTTTTGATGATAATTAGCCCAGTAGTCTCGGGGTTGTGGTTGTCCTTTTATAACGATTGGTTCACTACCATACCCGTTTCGAGTTGGGCATGGAGGTGATTTTGGTGGGGAATCACATTTCGAATTGATTGTGCTCCTAACATTGCCTAAGGGATTTTGTCGCAAACTAAATCAGTAGTTGTAGACGAACGCTCTCTGGAATAAAAAGGGGCCTTGGTCTTGGTGGATTTGAACGATGGATGTTGTCAATAAATGGTGCAAGATCGCGTCGAAGTGATCGTCTACCTTGCATAAACTCAACAACAAATCAACGTACCAAGTGGCAAAAATCTAAACCAAGTGCAATTATACAAATAACGACAAAACAGAAATAAACTGAAAAACATTCTTAATTCCTTCTTGTTATCCCCATCAACGGCGCCAAATTTTTTATCCAAACTTTTGTGCACCCCTTTTTAAAATATTTGATTTGAAAACACGTAAGTTTGCTCGCAAGAGTACGAGAAACTTGTAGGGTGGTGAGTTTGACTAAAGTCGATTCTCTCGAGGACAACTGTTCGGTCTCTAGATGATTTCCTCAATTCACAAACTATCATAAAATACATGTACATTGGGGGTTTTTGAAGATTTTGAATTGATCATTATGAACTAAGGCAATATTAAAACTAAGACTATTTAAACTAATTATTTTAAACTAGATTAACAACTAAGAACAATAATTAAACTGCTCGAACTTAAGAACTAAGAAATAAAAGCAACGAATCTAAGAGCATGAATATAAGAAACTATCATGAAGCAATTGAATAATAAGAATCTAAAGACGGGAAATTTAACATAAATCAAATTGCATAGATAAGCTAGATGAATCCAATATCCAATACTCAAACATAAAATAAATCGAAAACTAATTATTTAATCTAGAATTAATTAAGAATTTAACTACAAAATTAACTGGGAAATTAACTACAAAATTAACTAAGAGTTTAGAAAACTTATTGTAACTAGAAAAGGCGGTAAAAATCTCCAGCGAATCCGGAGATTGGAACGAAATCTCGATTTGAAGTGATTCTTGAAAGTAGGGATCTTGAATCTTCAATCTCGATCTCTGTCTACATAACGGAGTGTGAAAATGAGTTTTTTCTGTACTAGCTAACCTTAGGTGGTCGTCTCTCTTCTTAAAAACCAAAATATGAAGGGTATTTATAGATATGGCATGTCTTGGCGCACAAGAAACCCTAAAATGTATTTCTGGGCAGCCACGTCGACTTCGCATCGACCGATGCATGCTGAAGCTCGGCATCGATGCTGCATGTGCGCTCACGTCGATTGGGCGGGGGCGTCGACTGACGCGGTCTTGGATCGACGCAACATCAAGTTGCGTCGGCTTGGCGTCGACATACGCACTCTTGGATCAACACTTCAGAGAGTTGCGTCGGCTTAGCGTCGACTGAGTGTCAACCGTCATGGGCAGGATCCGAGTTAACGTAGCGTCGATGCTGGCGTCGACCAACGCGTCTGAGAGTACGTCTTATTTTCTTGATCTTTCTGCTACTCGTTCACCGAAAAGCTCATTTTCCACTTTTGAACATCGAACTTCATCTATTTACGCGTTGAACTCTTCCGGTCACTTAGCTGTAAGGTGAAAAATAACGAATAATCACCTATTCTCATCAATTATGATCAAAATACGGTAAAATAAGCTGGAAATATAAAAATACGGAATTAGGCTTAAATCATCCAACTTATACCAAAAATAAATAGAAAACAAGAACTAAAATACTAATAAAAATAAGGATAAATCTGCGTTAATCAATACTTCGTTCACTCTAATTTTCCTTGGTCTGGAACTCGCATGTCTTGATTTTCACCCAAAAGTTCGAACAAATCCCATGCTTCCATCGTGGTTAAGTCTCCAAAATCATCGGCTTTGTTCTCAACTTGTTGCTTAAAGTTTGGAAACAATTCTTCACGGAAATAGTTGTTGACCATTTCGGGGATGTTGTGACGCGGGCATGCTTGTAGAAGTCCTTTGTAGCGTTCCCACGCTTCGTGGAATGATTCTCTATCTGTTTGCTCGAAATTGGTTATCTCCCTCCTTAGTTTGGCCGTCGTTTGCGCTGAATAAAATTTGCTCACGAACTTCTTGAATACCATGTTCCAATTAGTCAAAGAATTGGGTTGCAATGATACAAGCCATTGTTTGGCCTTCTCCTTCAAGATACTCGAGAAGCACCTCATTCTGAGTTGATTTTCATTAAGTCCGAAAGCTGGGATTCCGGACACTTCCGCGTAGAATTCTCGAATGAAATTAAGTTGGTCTTCATTCGACATTCCATAGAAGTTCGGCAATTGGTTGACAATGTTTGACTTCAATTCGTAGTCTCTTGCCGCGGGGATTAAGACTATAGCTGAGATGTATGGTTCAATAGTCGAACATATGAGATCTCCATGTCGGAGTTCGTTTGGAAATCAAGGTCCTCGACCCCCACCCAGATTTACTCGTCCACCAATGTTTCTTCCTCCACCATAACCTTCGTTTAAATTGTGTTTCTCATCTTCATAAGGTTGGTCGTACTCGTCATTTTGCCTAACATGGTACAGTTGTTCGTTTCTTCTGTTTCTAAAATGATTCGGTCCTCGTGCTCGGTTCTTGAATTCAAAATGATTTTGCTGGTTGTTTCGGGGCTGGGGACGGCCATTTCCAACATGATTGTCTTTGAATCTCTAATTTTCCCAGGCGTTGAAGGCTCGGGCTTCCTCTTGGTTTCGGAAATGTTGTGTCGTTCGATCGACCGGTTGTTCTGGCTACATAATTCGGCGATCATCATGGGGTTGTGGTACCCTATTGTGCATCGGAGGATTAACATGTTCAAGGACTTCGTGTCCTCTTGGTTCTTCATCACGATTATGCTCTTAATTTTCGATTTGAGCAAATATTCGTGCATCTTCATCTTGGATATCATTTTGTGGATTTTGGTTTTTATTTTGCATATCATCTTCGGGTGGCATGCCATATGGTTGATCGTGAGGAATGGTGTGGTTATCTTTCCCTCTCCCTCGACCATTTGTTCTTCCTCCTCTCCCTCCATTTCCTCGTCCGCCATTAGGTGGATTTTTCAACATGATGGCTTGAGTTGCTTCGGATTGATTCTTGACGGGAAAGGAAAAAGTTGCCTTGGTTTTCCTACTCGTTCGATGCTATATTTAATCGGCGTAAGTTCACCTCTTAGGCCTCTACGACCTTGCATCAACAACAAATAACATCAACGCATCGAGTAGTAAAACAAAAACAAAAATGAATGTAACAAACATAAATTTAACACGAATAAACTTCGTTAACACCCTTGCTACTCCCCAGAAACAGCGCCAAATTTTGATCCGAACTTTTGTGTTTCAAAATTAAATCCAAGTTAAACCATGCGCGTCTATGTTTGAAAACGAGTTAGTTCGCCCGCAAGAGAACGGGGTCACTTGTAGACTAGCAGGTTAAACCGGATTGATTCTCTTGAAGAATGAAAATACGGAATCAACGATATTTATTATAATAAAAACACAAGTTCTTATTCTAAACACACGATCAAGGGGGTTTCGTTTTGAAAACTTTGAAACAACTTAATTTTAGAAAACTTGATTTGAAACTATTCTTGCTACGAGGTTGTTAATCTCTTCACAAGAATTGTGCAACTGATTTGCAAACTTAATTAACAATTATTCGAATTTAAACTAAAGGAATGATTTTAATAAACCAAAACTTGAGCCTAATCTTGCTACGAGGCTGTCAACCTCTTCGCAAGAGTTGTTTAATTGATTCACAAATTCAACTACGAACTAAAGACTGATCCACCAAGTATCATTCAAACATTTCATCAAATAGTGAATATGCATTCACCAAGTATTAACCGAATGAAATTCTAATGAGAACAAACCATACCATAACATCCAAATAACAATAATACGGATCAACTAATTAACCAAACAAATATTCATGAAATTGTTCACAAGAATTTAATCATAAACTATCTAAATGAAATATCCAAACTCAATATCACAAGATCATTATCTAAATAAGAATTACCAACATGAAATCCAAACTAATTAACAAGATCAAGGTTTTAGAGTTTACGATTTTGCCYTAAGGGCTATAAGTTAAAGGTAAGAGAAAGTTGTCAATTTTCTCTTCCAATGGTAAAGGATCCATTCTAGGAATGAAAGGATGTGTTTCTACTGAGATTTTCTGAGTTTTAAAGGCTCAAAAGCCATTTCGTAACTGACGAATCCCGAAAATCTGCATTTGTAATGTATATGTTCGATCGAATTYTTCATGAGTCCGATCGGATAAATGTTTCTGTCTTCTTGTCCAATCGGTCATAGCACCTATTATACCGYTGCGTGTTTTGAAGGTCAGTCCGTTTAMTTATGGAGTTCATCCGATCGGACAAGTGTTCTTTTGMCTATTTCTAGTGCTGATTCCTTTGTCTTCATCTCCCGGGTTTGTCAAGTGATTTAGCTGAAAGAGAAAAATAGGAAAAATGGTTCAAAAGGACCAATTATTGATAATAAAAAAAAAAGTCAAAAAGTTAAGCAAAGAGACAAAGAATGTAAAATCACTTAACCTGGAAAAGACGGTAAAAAGACTCAAACATGACTCAAAATATGTACAAAAGCGTAACAAAAACGTACGAATCAGTCTGGAATGTTGGATATTAATTTAAAATAACTATTTCTTCTCAATATCCATGCCCTTGCATTGTTGCCATCAAAATGGGGAAAATCAATTTTAGGAATAGGGCTAATCACATGTGATACTGTGTTATCTCCTTGTACTCTATGCCTGGCTAAGTGCTGATTTCTGTAATTAATCCGTTCAAGTGCAGGGTATGGAGGTGGCTCACCCAAAATATATTCCCATGCAGTTTTCCTCCCTGGCTCCTTGTTCTTCAGCTGGAGTTGAATTGCTGATAGGATGTTTGCAAGCTGATCATATTTGCCACTTAGCCCAGATAATTGTTCTTTAATTTCGGCTTTGATTCCTGTAATCTTCTCTTATATTTCAGTGTTGGTTCTGGATATTTGTTCTTGTAATCTGATTRCTATAAGCTCTCTTTTTCGTGTCTCCATTTCAAGTGTTTGATCTAATTTTGTTTTGTGCTTCTTACAAGTCTTTAAATCAGGTAACCTTAGTCATGCCAAAGATTTAGCTTTGATACCAAATGTTGTATATGGTAATTTCTAAAATTGAATTTGTAAGTATAAGAGAAAGATACTTGGAGAAGAAGATAATAGAATAGAGAATTGGAGAGACAAAAGATAGATGCAAAGAATGATTCCCAAAAGCTGCATTCTCTTCCTTTCATTCTCCTTTAAATAAAGAAATTGTTTACACCCAATGGAACCACTTAATAACAACCCTCTAAAATATCTAAATGTTCTCATAAAATACAAATACACCATTTAACAAGAAATAATATTAAATTAGTAAGATGGCCCCTTCTCTTATTCAACATCCGTTCATTAGCCCACTTTCTCAGCTGTCACRTTCCTCGCCATGTGTCATCCCACTATTGGTTCCTTGCATTTTCTCATGTTGACCTGTTACCACTTGACCACATTTACCGAATTGAATTGGACTTGCTATTTAAAAATTAGTCCGTCCCCTTCCTTTCCATGTCTTTCAAATTCCCGATCTTGCTCACAACAAGATAGAAATAAATTTAGAGTAAAAAGTGAGACTTGTGTCCTCTTTATATAGACAAGAGACGTGTTCCCAATCTAGGGTTCCCGTCTCCTATTCAAACCACAATACCATAAATAACTACCAACTTAAAAATATGATTTCTCGTGTATGTTTAAGTTACAATAAATATTAGAACTCTCATTAAATTATCGTAATAACCATGGGCCAATAACTATACCATGCCTTTAGTCCGCCGGGACCCCATAACATAATCGATATCAGCCCACCAGGGCCTAAGATCTTGTTAAATATGAAGCCCGGCTCTCAATACTGAACTGTTATAATACCATTTACCTTGTAAGAGCTCGCAGCCCTCATTTGAGAGCTCGTCACTCCCATACAGGAGCTCGCCACTAATACGCACATCTCGCCCTCCAATAGAAGAGATCGATCATTCTAAAAGGTGAGGTCACCATACAAAAACATAAAAACCAACATCCATACCAACTTAGATATTTAATGTCGTATCAACCGCCACTACCAATGCGGTTGTCATCTCCGTCGAAGAAGAAAAAAAAAGGAAAAACACATGCGTTAAGACCAAATTTGCGAACGCATTCGAAATACCAGACATGAACATGTCCATTATTTTCGAAATTCTGGTCCGACATGCTTCAGTCGTTCGAACCATAATTTTCAACGCCATGAAAATGTTCATGGCTGGTATTGCGAGCGCGTTCGAAAACTTTGTACAAACGAATGTTTTGTKTTTTTTTTTTGCTTCTTTATCTTCTTGTAATGGCGACTCGGCCGCCGCCTTCGATAAATGAGCATGTTGTTGTTTTTTCATTTTTCTTCTTCAATGGTAGGCAATGGCGGAGGGGCGTCGAGAGAGCAGTGATGGTAGAGGTGGTGGCAGCGGCAGAGGGTTGGTGATGGAGGATTGTAAATAAGATGAAATATGTTTATGGGAGAATTTTATTTTTTGTCCATTATGTTGGCCAATTTTCAAAAAAGGTAAGTGATATTGGCAAACATCAAATCACGTCTTCTAAGTTGGTAAATTCATCAAATAAGGTACAAAAAAACCCGATCGGGCCCAAATGCTGACGTGGCARGATTGAATCAGTTATCATCATTTTTGATTTAAATTACAATTGCGAAGTTAAACAAATTGACCCTAAAAACCTAATATACCCTCAACTACTTGATAAAATGCATCTTGAGCCCCAGTTTTATTTTTTTTTTTCACAAAGAAATGCAGGACTAACAAATTCATTCAAATGGATGAAAATATTGAACTATCCATCAGACACATCAAATCAAAAGAAATACCAGTTGGTACCAACATGTCCTTCACCAACAATTACTACTAAAACCAAAACAACTTTCTCAAAAGCAAATCACTCATCACTCAATTAATAATCACTTTGAACACATCAGTCCTCTCTTCATCCTTGATCATAGGCACAAATGCTTTGAGCACCCCATTCTTCATCTCCGCAATGATTGCCTTAATCTCGTAGAGCTTATCCGGGAGATCAATCTTGCCGTTATAACTTCGTTCATTCCCGTTTCTTCCCCATTTTAAGAGATCGGTCGAATAGGCGGCATCGGGCAGCTAGTTTCTGGCAAAGGTGAGGCAAGACGTAATTTCCTTCCCCAATTTCTAAAATCGGGCAACGCAAATCCTCTACGCCTTCTTCGAAAATCTCACGGCGTTGGCCCGGCGGATGGAAACCGGCAAGCGGACGTCGACGACAGCGTCATGGTGGTTTCAGGCATGGTGGTTCTCCTCTCCACCAGGAAACAGCAACGGTTTCCAGCAACGACACGACAACGACGAGTAATTTGAACGGCTGGTTTGGGGTCGTCGTGTCTTCAACCGCTGCTCGTCGTTGTCGGAGAGCCGAGCCCCCCGCTCACCGAGTTCCAGTCCGCTGGAGTCCTCGCCATTTCTGGTAGCCTTCACGCAACCGCAGTGCAAACCCCCAGTCCGAACACAACGCCGTCACGAGCCACCATCTACTTCCGCCCTATTATCACCACCACCAATTTCAGCCACCATCCAATTCAGCCACCGCCAATTATCAGGAACCACCACCAATTTCAGCCACCATCCCTGCCGCCCTATTATCACCACGCCGTTTCACAAACAACCCGAAACTGCCTCTACAACCAAACCTACACATAGCCACCACCATTCATCTTCACCAGATATCAAAGCCTGCAGTTGGAGCTATCACCACTCCAACCCAATCAATCGCATCAGTCTGACAGAGCCATTGACCGTCGCCTGCTCGTCCGCCATCGTCATGGCCGTCGAATCAGAAAGTGCTTGAGCCGTACATCATACTCCCCAAAATCGGGATTCATCAACCCTAATTTAGCAATGGAAAAATGGAAAGAAAGGAAAAAAAACTAAATGGAAGGGCAAAAATGACTTTTTRCTCTATTTAATAATTAAAATTAAATAAAAAATGATAAAAAAAAATTAAATAATCATGCCACGTCAGCATTTGGACCCGATCGGGCTTTTTTTTTGTACCTTATTTGATGAATTTGACAACTTAGAAGACGTGATTTGATACCGGCCAACATCACGTACCTTTATTAAAAAGTGGACAACTTAATGTAACAAAAATYAAATTTTCCCATATATTTAGGGTGTTTAGAGTTTGGGATAATTTTAATATTTTTATAATTTTTTTATGTGATATATTATATTAAAAAAATATATATCAATATCAATACCCATTTATGTGTGTGAGATTATCTTACAAGTGAGATGATCTTACAATGGACAAACCGAAAACACGTTTTGTTACGTGTTTCCAMGGGGGAATAAAAGTTTCAATATACTTGCAAGGGACATCGGGAAAAAAATATTTYAACACATTTTATTGTGTTTCGAAACAACATTTGTGGCTACGTCCGTGTGAAAAAGCATCTTTTTTATTATTTCATTATATTTTTTGAAGGGGTTATCTACTGTATTTCTCGGCACAAATTAAATCTTGCTGCCCACTATTTCAGAAAATCTGTCAAATTCTCGCATCAAAAAACTTGATGCGAAAACTATGGTAATATTTACAAAAATAAAAAAATATTATTACAACATCAGAGCACAATTTGCAGTCATCAGAACTTCTTATTAACATCCTCCACCTTTTGCATTCCCAAAAACATGTTTGGGAGGGTAGATCCGTCATTTTCTCCTCACACTTTGACCATTGTTCTCATTTTCCTTCTCAGTATACTMAAAGAGACTGTAGAAAATAATGATGTCTGAACAACTTTCAGAACTTCAAATTGTCCTTCAAGTAAAATACCATCTCTTGCTGCATCATATGGAACAAGATAATCAGTAGAACAAATATCAGCACCATGTTGGTTTTTGTTTTTGTTTTTTGGTAATTTAATCTAAATCTCAAGATAGTATTAGTAGTTATRCTATATAAAGGAAAAATAAACATTCAAGGTTAAGAAACAAGATAAAAGGATTTACAATCAGACAGAGGAGAATGCATCCAGCAGCACCCGGGAACAAAGCATACCAAAAGTTCAAATGGTGCAGCTTAACTCCATCAATAAATAGCAATGGCAAGCTTGCAGCTGCAAGTTAATTTTTATATAACCCACATTATTAATTTATGAAACTGAAATTGCAAATCACATACTATAAGCATCACATGACATTTGTTAGAAGATAGGATATATGCCGAATAATTACCCGGTGGATGTACAGATCGAGTTAAAATCATGAAGGCTATGGCTGCAGAAAGCGCGGTGCTCCTAGCTAGCCAGCAGGGACCGAATATTGAGAATGCCAGAACACCTATTGCTGCACAGCCGATTTGCGCCACAAACATATTGTACTTCTGTGGGTCACAAAAAAAGAAAAAGTTGTAACTACAATAGCTCGTTTTATTTCGAGAAAAAACAGGTTTTTAGTATTCGAAAATCTTATGACGTTTTTGGTGATGCTTAATCTCAGAAAATAGTTTTTCGTGATGTTATGGCAAAAAAGCTTGATGATGATATACTTTTAGATCAATATGATACAGACAGTTCATTTAGTTGGCAACAGAACCTCCTAGTACTTCATGTTACTGAAATTAGAGGCTTAATTGCAAAATTGGTCCAGGAACTATAATGGTCTAGCAATTTTGATCAATATGATACTTTTATGAATGGTTGCAATTAGGGTCCTGTAAGTTTCAATGTCGTGCTATTTTGGTTTTATAGGTTTCATATTTGTGCAATTTTGGTCTCAAATGTTTTTTTTTTTCAATATTTCATTATTACCAAAATATTCAAAAAAAAAGTTAATAAGACTCGAATATATATATATATATATATATATATATATATATATATATATATATATATATATATAGGGTTGGGTTCAAATGAGAACCCGTCATTATATGTGAAACTAGGAACTCATTTTGACCATTAGATTGGATAATCTTGATGGTTGAAATCATGACATATCAGCATGGTAATAATGTAAAAAAATGCATTAATTAATTAAAAAAGGTATTTTGGACATATATCAACGTTTACAAAGAGCACTACATTTTTCTTTAGAAAGCACAATAGATTAAGAAAAAAAACACTACGATTATATACTAAAAGCATCGCAAATTTCGTCTATAAACTGCAAATTCAAAAATTTGAAATGAAACTCAAATCTTCAACAAACCATAACTTTTTCAAATTTTATTCGTTTTGAATGAAATATATATCAAATTAATCACATTCTCAAGATCTACAATTTAAGATACACATTGCATGTTTTAAAACGTAAAAAATATATATATATAATTAAATTAAAAAACTGAACTGATTTTAGCACTACAGTACTGTGTAAAAAGCACAATGAACCTGGACATACAATTGCACTGTGCAATATTAGATCTAAGGCCAGGATTAGTCCCTAGGTTCACATATAATGATGGGGTTCTCATTTGAACCCAATCCTATATATATATATATATATATATATATATATATATATATATATATATATATAAGCACTAATACGGGTACAGGACACTGGTACGATACGACACGGGTACGGAAGTTCGTCATGTGTTGAAATTTTAAGGATACGGGTACGGTAAATATGTATATACATATACAGTATTGAAATATAGTCGTATTAACTAAAAAACTAATATTTCATAAATATATAAATTTCAATGTGATAAGTTTCAAAAACACATGAAACAAGTAAATTATTTATACAATAAAAAAATATTTTATTTCWTTCTTGAAACCTATAAACATTTGTACTATCTCTCAATTTGTGGTTCCATATTTGGATGAACTAAAATTCTTATTACGTTTTATTTTTTAAATACAYGAGTGAAGGCGGTCAAAATTTTCTTTAAAATACTGACACTTTATGGGTACGTATTGATACGTGTCCGCAGAAGTGTCGTATTGGGTAAGTATCCGTTGCGGGTACGGCATCCTCGTAGAAGTATCCGTGCTTCCTAGTATATATATATATATATATATATATATATATATATATATAATTTCCCACATATGCGAACTTTTACGATTCGTTCATGGCACCATTATTCATTTAATAAAACTCGTTAAATTAATTTTAAATTTTTCATATTAAAAGATCAATGCAAGAGGGTGGGGACATGGTACARTGAGAGTACCATAATATTCTTGTAATTTTGTCATGTCAGCATTTCATTGGAAAACAGGATCTKTTGTYCAATTTTAATTTTGTCATGTCAGCYTTTCATTCCGCAATATTGGAAAACAGTATCAACTGTGCAACTTTATAAGAGTTAGTGGTTGCCAAATGCCATCCCTAAAACATAGATGACTAAAAGTGTATCTAGGCCAACTTACAAGACCAAAAATTCAAATTTCCCTTTAATATTTGATTTATTCACAAAATGCCCTTAAATTTAAAACATTTGAAATTATYTGAAAATTACATAAGCGAAATTACTATTGTGACTAGGACATAATCGTCAAGGACTAAATCGTTACTTCTAGAAGTTAAATGACTAAAATTGTCAACCCCAGAAGTGTTAATGACTAAAACTGCAATCAAGCCAATTAATTACGTTAATTTTGCAGTTCTATTACCCGTGGAAGGCCTTCAAATTAACTTCACCGACTTTACATTTAATCATATACCGAAACAAGTGCGAAASAAAGAAGTTTAGGTGGCGCTTGGAAATGGACGAAATTTTTTTTTTTAGCTGGTAAAAAAAAAAAAGGCTGAACAAATGAATGGATATGGGGACAAAAAAAATTCCGTCAACGAAAAATCACTCCAAGAAATTTTCTGCCAAAAGTTTCTGAAAATATTTTCAGCTCAATAATCAGGTGCAGTCGGGACTCCCACCGATTTCTCGGCCGAACCACCACCGACCACTGGCCCAAATCACCTATCGAAACCCCAAACTAACATCATCCAAACCACCACCACACAAGATATCCATCAATTCGCCGATGGAGTTCTTACAACCATTCTGTTTCAGACAAACCTGTCCAAGATATCGATGATCCTCAAAATCCCCATCCCAAACAAGCCCAGCTTTCTCTCCCAAGCTTTCGAATTTTTCAAAAAATTTAACCTTACCTGGGTCTTCCTCGCCGTGGACCGGKAACCAGAAATATGAAGCTCCGRCCTCCGATAATCTCAACCTCCAATCTCTCACAACAAATTATGAAAACCCCACAATGAAATTAAAAAGGGTGAAAAATCTCCAAAAACTGTCTGCCGATCCCCTTTTGCGGTAAAAGGCAAAACYCCGGCGGGTGCCTCTTCGGCCAATTTAGTCGTGCACAGGCCTCCTACTCAAGTCGTTGATGCCTTCACGAGTTTCAGTTTCAAGATTCGTGCTCCAATTTTGGCGAATTCGTCCTTTGTCGTCGGCGYTCCCCTTGTTGGAAWAAAAGGCGAAAGTCCGATCGYCCATCCTCCGGCCAAGTTGGAGGTTCCCCAGCCTTCCCCGCATGATGACGAAGCTAGCCCAGGTCTCAATTCTCAAAATCAGGCTCAAATTTTGTCCAATTCATTGCTAGTGGGATCTAAACGCCGCTGCCCGATTTTTCCGTCGCTATAGCCGCCAATCCGCTGGTGCTGCAAGCTTTGCCGATTGACAATTGTTTCTGGTTTTGGGAGAAAGAAAGAAAAGGGGAAAACGCAATTGCTGTTGCAAGTTTCTGGGTTTGGGAGAAAGAAAGAAAGAGGAAACGTAGAGCTTTTTTTTTCCCAAATATTTATTCACCAACAAATAATTTATATCCAATCATTATTTCCTCAAAAAATTTTATCTCCCTAAATTTTTTATTTTAACTTTTTCTCGTGAAACGAAACGAAAATGAACGAAAGGGTTTTCAATCGCGCCCTTACTAGCTAGACATAATAAGGGTAAGTCYAGATTGAGATATTAAATATTTAATTAAATAGAAAAGAAAAGGATAATCAGAAGCTTACCCTYGCACCAGGAGATGCTGGTGTGGCGAAGAGAACAGCGCAAACTGCTCCCAATGGCGCGATWGTCATTGAAATTCCTTTTGGTGCCAAAATTTGATCAATCTTTCCCYATATGGCCATTGCAGCAAAAGCCCCTGGTAAATTGTCATTTGTACTATGTAATAATACAATGTAAAAAATGCAGAATTTATCATCAAAACTCAAAACAATAATTCTACACTAAGTTGATTACTACACAATGATGAATGTTCACAAAGTCGGGTAAATTCCAATTTCAGTCGTGTAGCTATAGGGATTGACAATAATGGTACTGCAACAATCGCAATATAAAAAAAATAAAAAAAATAAAAAATCTTTTTTCAGAAAACTCTATAAAAGTGTTTTGGGAATTCATGAAATTTTGTTAGAAAAATCCACATGTCCACTTAGAGCATCTTTACAGCACCTTTAATAGAGAGAGGGGAAGAGGTGGAGATGGAGGAGGGATGGTTAAATGGAAAGGGGTTGGGTTGTGGGAGGGGTTGTGGGGAGGGAGATATGCCAACGGAGTGGAGAAAAGAAGSGGAAATAAAAAAGAGAGAGAGGGGAAGGTGGGCCCTGGCCTAGGAAGGGTGAGGCCATATAGCCCACCTCTTTTTCCTTTTTCTTTTTTCTTTTTCTTCCTGTTTCCCGTTGGCAGGAAGCTTCCTTTCTCCTTTTGATTTGTTGTTTTGATTTGTGAGTTTGTATATATATATATATATTATATATATATATAATTAAAAAAAAAGTAAAAATATATTATAATAAATAAGTTTTGACATCTAAAAAATATAAAAAATTTATTATTAATTAAAATTTTGGAGCACTCATAAATATTAATATAATTCAAAAAAAAATCAAGAATAGAAAGATATATAAAATAAAACATCACATTTTATCTCATATATATATATATATTATATTGATCCAAAATCTACGTATCATCCAAAAAAATCTCATCAGAATGCTTATCTTATCAAAAAAAAATTATTTATTTATCCAAAATCTCCACATCATCCAAAAAATCTTATCCGAATACTTATCTTATCATCAATTTTTTTATGAATACACTACACAATATTCTAATTAAATACACCTCAAATCTCCACTCTCATATGTTTTATAATTCATCATTTTTGTAGTTATGAATAGAAATTTTAACATTTATAATTCACCTGATACAGACAATAGTCCGTTATCAAAAAATTCTCGCTACCGCATAAATTCTTAAATTTCTCGTGATTGTCTGACAACTCAACTAAATTCCCAGTTCCAAAATTCTCCCAGGTATCACAATACACAAAATAACAATTGTTCTCCATTCTTTCAAAATTTCCAACAACCCCAACCTAAAACAGTATCAAACCAACACGCCTTCAGTMTGGTATGCCAAATATGTACTCGTTTTCAAATGCATATGCATACCAACCCTACACGGTATGCATAATACTTATGGATTTCGCCCATCACGTTAATTTCACACCAACCATGATCCTGACGGTAGTTCTAAAGGTGGAGTTACTCCTAGGTCATGTGTAGGGTTGATAGTTTGGATAAAATTTTTCTTGATAGTGACGCAGATGCCCACGCAACCTAAAATCAATGGAGGCAAAGAGGCAGAGTTTCTGGATGCGCATCACAAATTACTACAACACTGCTGATACTAAGGAAAATTGTCYATAYGACTTCGAAAAGCAATAAAAACTCATTTTATCTATTCAAMGCAGATTGTTTACTATTTAACAATTTCTAAAAAAAGTTGAGGCAAAACTACACGAGCGGTGAAAATGATTTTGATGTCCTCTCAAATGCACTTCAAGAGTAATGTGATAGTGAGTAATGTGATAGTGGAGCAAAAAAGACTGTTTTGATGATTTTGATATCCTCTCAAATTCACTACAAGAGTACTGTGATAGTGGAGCGAAAAAGACTGGTTTCAGATGGGTACACTGCTGGGAGTGGTTTCAGATGGGTYCACTGCTGGGAGGTCCTCAGAGGTAGTCCAGAATTTTTAGCAGCATCTGTTGAAACACGAGTACGAAATAAGTCTAGAACCTCTGAAAATCTCTGAATGGGTGGTCACGGATGGTTCTAGCACTAACTTTAATGTTGGAGGGTAACAGTAGCACATATTTGCCTCGTCCAATTGATCAACGTAGTTACAAGAAAGGTAGGCTAGACATTTTGCGAACGTTGAAGAGTCCATGTACATAMAACAACTTAAGAACTTACGATGTACYAAACGATGGAAGATACAACAACCATGTCAGAAGATACTAGCGTAGCCATGTGACACTGCTTGCGGCGCTGAAAAAGAAATTAGGTATTTAATTGTATTCTGCCTTGATTTATTTAGCATTTTACATATTATGTCTTAATTCGTTGTGTTTATTATCAAATAAAGGTGGTTCTCTCAATTAGAATTGAATTTATGTGTGCGTTTATGTGGATCTTATATAACAAAATAAAAGATAACATTAAATTTCCTATTTATTGTGTATACCTACCTACAGCTACAACTATCTTCACTTCCTCACCCACTATTCAATTATTGTACACCTACCTACCTTTACTTCCCCACCTCCTATTCAATTATTGTACACCTATCCATCTTCACTTCTCTACATACTAAACATACAACTAAAATATTCTCATCAAAGTATTATCACATTATTCTCTAATTTCTCACACTACATATTGCAAAAAATGGTGGAAATTCTGATCAAAGAGCTTATCAAAACTTTCTAAAGGTGGTAAGTGATGGTTCAGCCATCCAGGAAATTCTGATCGAAGAGCTTATCAAAACTTTCTAAAGTTGAWAAGTGATGATCTCGAACACACTTTTCGTCGGAAATAAATTGCCCACCTCACTTGGAGCATGCGCGTTCGATATKTTTTCTAGCAGCTTATTGTCTCTGCTTGAACTTCCTTCTTTTCTCATGTGCAGGGCATTGYAAACCTTCGARAAATATTGCCCATTTCGGGTAAATACCGTCTGTTAGATAATAACCCTTTCTATATTCTGTCATGTTCATCGTATAATTCACTTCAGGAGCATGTTCGTGCATTGTATCGTTGAATAATGGAGARTCATTCAACACAATTATGTCATTCCGTAAACAGAAGCGGCCAAAAAATGCATGCCATATCCACAAGTCCTGTGAGGCAACAGCTTCGAGTATTATAGTGGGAGCTCCTTAGTCACCTCGGGTGTATTCATCATGCCATGCGACTGGATAATTTTTCCAGTTATAATGCATGAAGTCCAAGCTCCCCAACATACAAGGAAATCCGTGTTTCTCTTCATGTAACGAAAGTAATCTCGCAACATTGGTTGTGTTGGGTTTGCATAGATATTGTGGGTCAAATACCATTCGCACCGCATGACAAAATTGAACTAAGCACTGATTTGCTACTTGTTCAAACATACGAAGATACTCGTCAATTTGGTCAGCGGGACTCCCGTATGCTAATTGACGTATAACTGTTGTGCACTTTTGGAGTGTTGAAAATCCTTTCCTTCCTGTAGCATCGCGTCGTTGTTGGAAAAAACCTGAATGACTTTTTACGCCATCGACGACACGTAAGAATAGTTGTCGTGACATTCGAAATCTCTGACGAAAAGTGTGTTTGGGATACACGGAATTCTAATCCCTATGAAGATTGAACTCTCCGCCTTCACGGTCTCGGTGAACAATTTCTCTGCGCCGACGTGTAGAACTCTTGCCTGCTGAGCCACACGTAGACTATCTACATGTTATCGCATCCAGGCATTTTCTTCCTAGATGGATGAATCATCACTTATCAACGTTAGAAAATTTTGATAAGCTTTGATCGGAATTTTTATCATCCTTTGATGAGAATATTTTAGTTCCATGTTTACGTATTAGTTGTTGGTGTATTTATAGGGGGAGATGATTGAAGTGGTAGGTGTGGTGGTTAGTGGGGAAGTGAAGGTGGGTAGGTGTACAATAATTAAATAGTAGGTGGGGAAGTGAAGGTGGGTAGGTGTACAATAATTAAATAGTAGGTGGGGAAGTGAAGGTAAGTAGGTGTAAAATAATTGAATAGTAGGTGGGAAAGTGAAGGTAGTTGTATTGGTGGGTAGGTATATCACATTAAATAAGAAATTTAATGTTATCTTTTTATTTTGTTATATAAGATTCACATAAACGCACATATAAATTTAATTCTAATTGAGAAAAAAGACCTAATTTCTTTTTCAGCGCCATAAGCAGTGTCACATGGCTACGCGAGTATTTTCTCACATGCTGTTTTATCTTCCATCGTTAAATCTTTGTAATCTTGAGTTGTTCTATATACGTGACTCTTCAACGTTCGCAAAATGCCTAGGTTGCCTTTCTTATATTCTTTCAAACTGCGATTCACAATCATATACGTTGATCACATTTTCCCCATTTTTCCTTACCCCTTAACTACTTTTTGGCCCATTGTACGAGGCAAATATGTGCTATTGTTACCCCCTCCAACATTAAAGTTAATGTTAGAACCATTAGTGTGATCACCCGTTTCAGAGGTTGTAGACTTCTTTCGTACTCGTGTTTCAACAGATGCCGCTTGAAATTTTGGACTATCTCTCCGGACCTCCCAGCAGTGTATCCATCTCCATCTATGAAACCAGTCCTTTTCGCTCCATGATCATAGAACTCTTGAAGTGCATTTGAGAGAATATCAGAATCATCTTCACCGCTCTTGTGGTTTTGCTTCAACTTGTTGTAGAAATTATTAAATGGTAAACAATCTGCATTGAATAGATAAAAATGAGTTTTTACTACTTTTGAAGCTCCCTCGACAAAATTTTCCTTAGTAGCAGCAGTGTTGTAGTAATTTGTGATGCTTATCCAAAGATTTCCTTAGTAGCAGCAGTGTTGTAGTAATTTGTGATGCGTATCCAAAAACTTTCACCATCTTGGTTTGCGCCAACAATAGAGTCACAACTCAAAGTGATATAAGTTTTCCAAAGTAGATTATCCTTCTTTATTATCCATGGCTGTCTCTGTCACGATTAGACTTGACTGCCTCTTTGCCTCGACTGGTCTTAAGTTGCGTGGGCAGTTCTTCGGCACTATCGAGACAAATTTTATTCGGACTATCAACCCAGCACTTGATCTCGGGGTAACACCACCTTCATAACTACCGTCAGGGGTCAGGGTTGGTGTGAAACTACCGCGATAGGGCAAAAATCCATAAGTATATGCATACTGTGGGGATTGGTATGCATCTGCATTTGAAAACGGTGCATTTGGCATATCATACTGAGGGTGAAGCGTGTCGGTTTGATATTGTGTTAGGTTTAGGGAATTGTTGGAAATTTTGAAAGAATGGAGAAGAAGTGTAATTTTGTGTATTATCATATTGGGAAATTTTTGGAACCGGGG
The DNA here is from genome assembly GCA_014905375.1 of Phtheirospermum japonicum. Taxonomy (NCBI): domain Eukaryota; kingdom Viridiplantae; phylum Streptophyta; class Magnoliopsida; order Lamiales; family Orobanchaceae; genus Phtheirospermum; species Phtheirospermum japonicum. The sequence continues at coordinate 1,692,819 of BMAC01000015.1, read as the reverse complement.
ATTTAGTTGAGTTGTCGGAAGATCACGAGAAATTTGAAAATTTCTCTGGTAGCGAGAATTTTCTGATGACGGATTATTGTCCGTATCAGATGAATTAGAAATGTTAAAATTTTTATTCAAAACTACAAAATATACAGATGATGAATTATAAAAAATGTGATAGTGGAGAGTTGAGTTATATGTAACTAGAATATTATGTAGTGTATCTATAAAAATAATTGATGATAAGATAAGCATTCGAATAAGATATTTTGGATGATGTGGAGATTTTGGATAAATATATATATATATATATATATATATATATATATATAGTATATATATATATATATATATATATTGGATAAAATAAGCATTCTAATGAGATTTTTTTGATGATATGTAGATTTGGATAGATAATATATATATATATTATATATATATATGAAAAACTCGACGGTGCCTTCAAGCACACTATGTCCCTCCCCGCATTTACAACCATAAATCTCTTAATCTAAAAAAAACCTAAAATTGATCTAATGGTTGCAGATGCACCCCAATAAGTGGGGAATGGTACTGTGAAAGCACCGTAGAAGTCTCATATTTATATATATATATATATATATATATATATATATATATAGAGAGAGAGAGAGAGAGAGAGAGAGAGAGAAGATATGATATTTTATTTTATTTATATATCTATTCTTTGCTTTTGTCTAATTTATAATAATATTTATGAGTACTTCAAAATTTTAATTAATAATAAAATTTTAATATTTTTTAGATGTAAAAATTTATTTATTATAATATATTCTTACTTTTTTTAATTATATATATATATATAAAACATACAAACTCATAAATCAAAATAAAACAAAACAACAAATCAAAAGAAAAAAGGAGAAATGAAACTGGCTGCCAAGGGAAAAAATGAAAGGAAAAACAAAAAAGACAAAACTGCAGAGGTGCCCCATAGACTCACCTCCCATCCGGCGCATGCATTGCACGCGCCCTTCCTATTGATTAGGGACAGCAGATGCCGCTCCACTTTTCCCTCTCTCCCTCTTTCCCCCACCCCTTTTTTCTCCTCTCCTCCCTCCGTCAGGCATATCCCCCTTCCCCAAACCCTCCCCAAACCCAATCCCTTCCCCCTTTTAATTATCACCTTCCCATCCCCAACTCTTCTCGTCCCTTTCTCCTCCCCATTAAAAGTGCTCTTATGCAACCAAATATCATAATTTTAAACAAGCTTCGCTTATGTGGACATCCTCCTAGTGAATTGCATATTTGACTAAGATAAAAATTCACGAAATAGAAATTCACTTTGATTCCACGAGCAAAATTTGTTTCTACATGCACACTGATTTAGCCTAAATATGAACATGGGATTATTATGGCAAAATTCTCAATTTCCAATAAAGAACACAGTTTTTTAAGTATCATTATTGCCATCCCTTGTAGCTACACTAATTAATAGTCTATCTAATAATGCAGACATGCAATATAGCCAACAGAATATTGAGTCGTAAATTAAAAGGGAACGATATGACATATAAACATGTGTAAGCGAAAAAAAAATTGCATAGTTAAGTGGTAAAGTTCGAAAATCAATAAAAATAAAAATTAGTGTGCATAGTGAAAAAAACTGGTGAGGGAGTTTAATTAAATGAATATAAATATGAAAAAGCAACGTTTTCCAACCTTTACTCAGTTTGATCTTTCACTATTAATCTTATTTTGTACATTTTGTCTTCTGGGCTATTTTTCGGCAGAAATTATTGTCAAAAATTATTTTCGACAAATCATTTTTGCAATTAAATTGGAATTTTTTTCTTAAATATGACTTTTCTTTAAAGTATGAAATTTGGTGGAATTTGAGAAGAAAAAAATACTTTTCACAATGCAATATAAAAAAGTTTGTCTGTTGGTGAAAAAGAAATGAGCACTAACCAGCAGAAGGCCACACAATGTCGCTAATGGAAGGCCCTTTGGAGCTTTTCTCAGGTGCCCAGTTTTCCCATAATGGCGAACTCACATTGCTCGATGATGAGATTATAAAACGGTCTATTCTTTTCAGCGCTTTTGGTTTCCAGGAGCCCAAAGCCCCGTCTCTCTTGTTTTTTAAATCGCATTTTCCTCTGATTATTGAGCTGCAACAAGATAATACATACAGTGACGGCAAATGAGTTTGTGGCAAAGAAAGATTATGAAAACGGGCATTGAGTTGCATACCCATTTCGTCCTTGCTTAATTTTCTGGTTCTTGTTTAGGACCACGAAAAATGTCTTGGATTTTCTCGGGTTTTATGGACCAGAATTCAGAAAGCAGAAAAAAAATGAAGCGAGAGACGGTTGGGGGAAGCTGAAAGCCAATGAGAGAGAAAGTCTCTTGGAGAGGTCGAAAGGTCATTGGATCAGAGGTGGGTGGGCAGGCGTACAGCTAAGCTTGGCTATATAATGTCAAAACTTTTGTTTTTATCTGTTTAATTAAGAATCATGTCAGTGTTACTGAATTAATTTAGGGGAGATTGAAGAAAAGTCCTTGCACCTAATTTCCAATTTAACTTCAGTCCCTTCATTTTTATTTATTTAGTTTGCACTCCCATCGCCAACTTCGATCACCAATTGCCGGCGATGGAACTTAAGAAATCTTGTACCCTCACAATCATCTAGCTACCCAGTTTCAAATTTGAAGTCGGTTTTTTGATCTAACACCCCAATTGTTGGCTAGACAAGTTTAAAGTGCTACAGAAGCTTAAGTTTGGTCATACTCGTCCATTACTCTGCATCCGACCACCGAACTTCAATCTGAAAGAATATAATTCCGAATCCATCGTATTGCTTGAATAGCGAATATATACAAAACTATGCTACCGTTACCTATCTAATAATAAGGCTATAAATTATGATCCTAATAGCCTATCCCATCTATCAAAACTATAACAAAGATAACTAATATTGACAAAATATTTACAATATCCTAATAGTTTACCACAACCCCGCAGTCGAAGCGGGAGGATCACGAACACTGAGACTATTGCGAAAATTTTCAAATAAAATAAGAGGCAAACCCTTAATGAAAATATCCGCAATCAGATAATGAGATGGAACATGATGAACCCGAACCTCTCCACGCGCAACCTTTTCTCGAACAAAATGAATATCTATTTCAATATGTTTTTTGCGCTGGTGTTGAACGGGATTTTTGGAAAGATAAATGGCACTTATATTATCACAATAGACCAACGTAGCTTTTCGAACCGGACAATGTAGTTCCAACCGAAGATTACGAATCCAACAAGACTCGGAAACAACATTGGCTACCCCCTGTCTTCGGCCTCGGCACTGGAACGGGATAGCGTAGGTTGGCGTTTCGATGACCATGAAGTCAAATTGTCCCCTAAAAACACACAATACCCCGATGTGGATCGTCGAGTATCCGGACAACCATCCCAATCGGCATTAGTATGGGACACAAATTGTTTAACTGAGGACAGAGAAAGATGTAAACCAAGATGTAACGTGCCCTGAACATAGCGTATGATACGCTTAAGAGCATTCATATGCTCATCCCGACGGTCATGCATATGTAGGCAAACTTGTTGAACAACATATGAAATATCGGGCCTCGTACAGGTGAGGTATTGGAGAGCACCTGCACGACTACGATACTTTAATGAATTCCCATATCGATTACCCAACTTAGCACTGACCTTCGGTATAGTGTCAATTGGAGTAAGTGTCGGTTTGCAAGAAACCATACCGACTCGGTCAACAATTTCCTAGGCATATTTACGTTGTGATAGAAATAAGCCACCCTTGTGACAAGACACGTGAATGCCCAAGAAATAATTCAAAGAACCTAAGTCCTTCATTGTAAACTTAGAGCTGAGACTAGCCATAATAGAACACAAAAGATTATCACAAGAAGCAATCAAGATAATATCATCAACATAGAGCAATAGGTAGGCCATATCAGAACGATTCCTATAAATGAACAAAGAATTATCTGATGTACTGTTAGTGAAACCAATTACTGAAACAAAGTTAGCAAATATTTTGTACCATGCACGAGGGGCCTGCTTAAGCCCATACAAATACTTGCGTAGTAAACATACATAATCGGGATGCACAGTATCCCGAAAATCCATAGGTTGATGGATATATACAGTCTCCTTCAGCTCACCATGCAGAAAAGCATTTTTGAATCTAATTGATGTATCAGCCAATTTTTCAACAAAGAAAGTCTATGAACAGTTCGAATAGTCGTTGGTTTAACCACTAGACTAAAATTTGCTCCACAATCAATGCCAACCTATTGTGTTTTACCATCACTTACTAGATGGGTTTTATGCCTCTCAAACGAACCATCAGACTTTTCTTTATGAGTAGAATTCCACATAGAACGAATTACATTAGAATTAGGTGGACTTGGCACTAAACCCCACATCTTATTTTTAATAAGAGCATTAAATTCATCATCCATAGCCAACTTCCAATTTTGGTCACGAAGGGCAGCTAGTGGGTTATGAGGAAGAGGGGACTTTGTAATTGTGGTATTATGAGCTTAGGGTGGGGTATATTTTGGATTGGGATTATATATAGCATGTTGGCTACGAGTCATTGGTCGCTGGGTCGAAATTGGAAGAGACTGGGTGAGAGTTATGGATTAGATGGAGGGTGCTGAACTGGGCCATGGGATTGTTGGGCCTCAGTGGGTGAAGATGATGTTGTTGGGGATTGGGCCGTAGTAGAATGAATGGTTGGGTTATTTGTATTTATTTCACAAGAGGGTTGAGACGTATGAGTATTAATGGTGGGGCAATTGGGATTTGTGGCAGGCTGGGTATAATTTTGGAGGTGGTGGATTGTATAAGAGGAAACACCATCATCTAAAAAATCACAAGCAGGTTCTTGTAATTCATGTATTTTTGAAAAAAGGAAAAATGCTCTCATCAAAAATTACATGCCTACAAGTGAGGACTTTATTATGTGACAAATCAAAACACTCAAAGCCATGATGATTAGAGGGATACTCTAAAAAGACACAAGGATTCGAACATGCTTGTAGCTTATTTATTGTAGTGGACGAAATAAGCGGAAAATACAAGCACCCAAAAACTCTAATGTGAGAGTAAGACGGATCTCTATGGTAAAGAACTTTGAGAGGAGAAGTATTTGCTAATAATTTACTTGGAAGAATATTAAGAAAATATGTTACCATTTGTAATGTATGATGCCAAAATGAAGGTGGCATTGAAGCATGATGTAGGAGTGTCCTAATGATATTATTAATAGAACGAATATTTTTTTCGGCTTTCCCATGGGGAAGTAGGAGAACAAGAAAAATGGAATGAAATGCCATTGGACTCAAAAAATTACCTAAAAGGATTATTATCAAACTCCCTTCTTTTATCACATTGAACATTTTTAATGTCACGTTCAAATTGAGTACGAATATGAGTTTTTAATGTAGAAAACTTTGAGAATACTTGTTATTTTATCGCAATAGGAAATGTACACAAATATTTTGAATAATCATCCATGGAAAACACATAATAACGATGTCCCGAAAAACTCAACACGGGAGAAGTCAAGAGATCACTGTAAATAATATCAAAAGGCATATATGTAATAGATGTCGAAGCAACAAACAAAAACTTAATATGTTTTCCAAGTACAAATTATTGACAAATATTAGACTTAGAGGGGCTAGTATAATAAATTAATTTATTTCGCTGAAGAGAACCTAAAATTGAAGCTCCATGGTGACCCAATCGATCATGCCAAAGAGTTGAAGCTAAAAAACCAAAATGAGGAGATACTGGATTCAAGATGGTATTGGGGTAAAGGCCACTGGTGCTATCACATCTCATCAGATGCGTCCCCATTTGTAAATCATATACAGAAAACCCAAACGGATCAAAAACCATAGACACTTGATTATCAGTGGTAAATTTTCTTACCGAATTTTTTTTTAATGAGATTAGGTGCATGAAGGACATTTTTTAATGTCAAAGGCGAGTTCTGGTGGGGTAATGATGCATGACCACAACCATGAATTGGAATTGATTGACCACCGACAACAGTAATACTTTTATTTTTGCTCAAATCAAAATAAGACGAGAGATTACCTTGCGTGGCCGTCATATGCGATGTTGCCCCGGTGTCCATAAACCAATTTAGATTGGGCTGAGAGAGAGATATTATGTGCATTGCGGACTCGATGTCAGTTGGAGCCCACTGAGTTGCATATGCTTGTTGTTGCTTTTGCCATGGCTGCTGCTGTGAAGGCCTTGGGACCAAAATACCATGTTGTCTTCTAGGTCATATTGCCTAGACCAAGGTTGTGTGGGATATGGGCAAGAGTCATGAGGAGTTGGCATCCACGTCCACCAAGGAGGTGGCTGCTGCCATGTCTGCTGCCACATTCACTAGCCACCGCCATTAGTCTGACTACCACCCTGATGGCCATCGCGTCTACAACCCTTCTGACCACCACCACCAGATTGACGGCCATTACCACCACCACTATATTTGTTGCGATTTCTGTGATTATTTGTTTTGTTGCGATATTGGGAGGATGAGGATCATACGAGTCATCGGAGTCCTTAGCAGCCACTACCATTGCCTCATCACCATCGGCAGTCGCCTCCTTCAAGCCGGCTTCCTCCAATGTCAAAATAGACCGGGCTTCATAAAAGGGGGAAGAGATTTTTGGTGTCGAATAACCGAAGTAACACCCTTATAAGCAGGGGCGAGACTAGCCACCATGCGTAGAACCAGGCGATTATTTGAGACTAGAGCCCCGACATTCTTGAGTTGAGCAGCAAGGGTCTTAAGGTGTTGACAATAAGCCGAAATAGAGGAGAAGTTCCGCAAATATGTCGTGGAGGATTCATGTTCAAGAGAAATAGCACGAGAATCTTCATTATCCTAAAACAGATCACGTAACCTATTCCATAAGGTCATGGCCGGAACATCAGCTTCAATGATGGTGGTCAAAAGATATGTAGAGATTGTGGAATAAATCCATTGAACAACGGTGGAATCCAAAGTATCCCACAGTTCTTGTTTGTCAGTGGTTAGAGGGGGCGGCTCCTTCTCCGTTCCAGCCATAGTTGTAGGAGGGATTATATGTTGAAGAACTTTATGAGAACGGCAATGGACTTTGAAAAACTTTGCACAATTTGCATATTGGACGTTCTCCATGGAAAGGGCCGGATTAATGCTCTGAGCAGGTTCGTCTCACGCTCAGCTGAGAAAGCTTACCATTCTTCCAGGCTTTGCGTAAGAAAGCCCGATTTCAGTGGAGTGATGAGTGCGAGGAAGCATTTCGGATGTTGAAGGAACACCTGGCTAGCATGTCGCTGCTCACTAAGACAATTCAGGGTGAACCTTTAATTCTGTACTTGTCTGTCAGGCAGCAGGCCGTGAGCTCGGTCTTGTTCAGAGAGGAAGGCAAAGTACAGAGGCCGGTATATTATTGGAGCAAAGTGCTGCATGACGCTGAAATTCGATATGTGGAAGTGGAGCGAGCAATGTTGGCCTTGGTCGGCATAGCGCACAAATTACGACCTTATTTCCTCTCACATGGCATAATAGTGCGGATAAACATACCGTTAAAATCCATCATGGATAAGCCAGAGGCATCAGGATGGATGGTCGGGTAGATAATTGAATTTAGTGAGTTTGATATAACTTTCGAAGCAAGAACAGCCATTAAAGCCCAAGCGTTGGCTGATTTCATGCAAGAAATGACCAACTCTCCTGAAGATAAAAAGGAATGGATAATTTATACGGATGGTTCGGTAGGAAACCTAGGATGTGGTGCGGGCGTAGTATTGACTGACCCGACTGGCGTGACCACCAAGTATGCAATACAGATGAACTATACATTGTCTAATAATGCAGCTAAGTACGAAGATCTTTTGAGGGGAATTCAGATGGCAAGGATTTGGGGGCAGAGCAGGTATGTGCGGGAGTTGATTCGCAGCTCGTATGTAGGCAGATAAATGGAGAATTTGAGACAAGGGATGAGCATATGCAAAGATACCTAGCTCAATTCAGAGAGTTAGCTAAAACCATGGGAACTCTGACTGTCTTCCAAATCCCTAGAGAATAAAACACGAGAGCGGATTACTTAGCTAAAGTGGCTAGTTTAGCAGTGGATTATCAAGAGAGAGTAATCACTCTGTTAATGGCAGATCAAGAATTTGGAGAATAGAGAGTATGTTAAGTGGATGAAGGAGAGGATTGGCGCTCTCCTATCAGTGCATACCTAGAGAAGGGAGAGCTGCCGGAGAACAAGAGAGAGGCAATAAAGTTAAAGACCAGGTCAGCACGATTTTTCGTGATAAAGGGAGAGCTATTTCGAAGGGGATTTGGGCGGCCCCTTCTACGGTGCTTGAGCTCAGGAGAAGGCATTCATGTCCTTAAAGAAGCCCATGAAGGGTGTTGCGGGAATCACATGGGTGCCAGATCCTTGTCATGCAAGGTCTTGAGAGAAGGCTACTTTTGGCCACAACTGAGGAAGGAAGCGGAGGATTTTGTCCGGGCTTGTGACAAGTGCCAAAGGAACTCGCCCTTAATACATAAGCATGCGGAGGAGCTCATGACACTAAGCTCTCCCTGCCCATTCGCCAAATGGGGAATAGACCTGGTAGGGCCTTTCCCCACATCCCCCGCCCAAAAGAAGTTCCTGATAGTAGCCATCGATTATTTCAGCAAATGGGTAGAGGCTGAAGCTTTGGCAAAAATTACAGAGGATGCTGTAATGGGATTTTTGTGGAAGAACATAGTCTGTCGATTTTGCATCCCTAGGGTTTTGGTCTCAGATAATGGCACTCAGTTCATGGGTGCCAAAATCAAAGCCTGGTGTACTCAGATGAAAATTGACCAACATTTCACATCTGTTTACCATCCACAAGCTAATGGTCAAGTTGAAGTGACCAATATCATCCTCGTACAAGGAATTAAAGCTCGATTGGAAAAAATGGGAGGCAAGTGGGTTGAAGATCTCAGTTCAACCCAGTGGGCATACAGGACTAACCCCAGGGAAAGCACTGGAGAAACACTGTTTAGTCTTGTTTATGGCATGGACGTTGTGGTCCCTGCTGAGATCAGTATGGAAACCCAAAGAGTTCAGAACTTTGCTTAGGAGAAAAATGGGCTATTGATTCGGGATGCCCTGGACTTGATTGAGGAAAAGAGGGAAAGAGCTGCCGTAAGGATGAAAAACATCAGGGGGCGAGTCAAAGAAGCCTATGATAAGTCTGTAGTCAAGAGACATTTCCAAGTGGGAGACCTGGTTTTCGTATAAATGATTTAAGGAAGCCAAAAGGAAAGCTGTATGCCACCTGGCAAGGGCCTTTCAAAGTTACAAAAATCCTGCAAGGTGGAGCGTATGAACTGGAGCAGTTAGATGGGGTCAAGCTACCACGGGCATGGAACATATCTAACTTATGAAAATATTATGTATGAAAAAATAGCCAAATATTTATAACAATTTTGTTTCGTATGTCTCTTTTCTCTATACAGGTTCAAACGCCAAAATTGCCTAAGGGCGGATGCCCATGAAATTCCTGACCCGATTGTCAGTATTTTAAAAGCCAGGATTGGCTAAGGGCGAATGCCCATATTTTCCTAACCAGATTGTCAGTTTAAGCCGGGATTGCTAAGGGCGGGTGCCCCAATTTTCCTGACCTGATTGTCAGTTAAAGCCAGGATTGGCTAAGGGCGGAATACCATGAAATTCCTGACCTGATTTTCAGTATTTTAAAAGCCAAGATTGGCTAAGGGCGGATGCCCCGATTTTCCTGACCTGATTGTCAGTTTAAGCCAAGATTGGCTAAGGGCGGATGCCCCAATTTTCCTGACCTGATTGTCAGTTTAAGCCAGGATTGGCTAAGGGCGGATGCCCCGATTTTCCTGACCTGATTGTCAGTTTAAGCCAGGATTAGCTAAGGGCGGATGCCCATAAAATTCCTGACCTGATTATCAGTATTTTAAAATCCAGGATTGGCTAACGACGGATGCCCCGATTTTCCTGACCTGATTGTCAGTTTAAGCAAGGATTGGCTAAGGGCGAATGCCCATAAAATTCCTGACTTGATTGTCAGTATATTAAAAGCCAGGATTGGCTAAGGGCGGATGCCCCAATTTTCCTGACCTGGTTGTCAGTTTAAGCTAGGATTTGCTAAGGGCGGATGCCCATAAAATTCCTGACCTGATTGTTAGTATTTTAAAAGCCAGGATTGGCTAAGGGCGGATGCCCTGATTTTCCTGACCTTATTGTCAGTTGCTCTGAGCCTAGGAAAGCACGCTGGGCAGACTCTTGGGCAATCTGGATTAGCCTCAGCCCTTCTTTGGAGTTTAAGAACTTCGTTTTCCACTCTTCGCGAGCTCGTGCTACGGTCTCATCTGCCAAGCTCTGAGCCTCGGTTAAGGCTTCAGCTCGCGCCTCAGCCCTCGCCATCTCGAGCACTTTCTGCTCTGCCTTGTTCACCTCCTCCAGCTCCTACTCTGCTTTCTTCAGCTTGCTGGCACTCTCTTTGCATAGGTCATGCAACCTTTTTTCCTTCTCTTGCAGTGTCTTATGTTCTTTGGACAGGTCGGTATTCATCAGGGCCCCCTAGCCCTGGCAACAAGATTCGACCTCTTGGCAGAATTAGCAAAATGGAATAAAAGATGAAAAAGGGTAGTAGTGAAAGGGCGACTTACCCTCGCCTCATCCTGGCATAGAGACTCTATGAGGTCAGAATCTGACCATTTCTCTAGGGTGAACCTATCCGCACTTGGGCACTGCCCCTGGATGAACTGAACAGCTAGAGGACCAGGACAGTTCAGGACTGACTTATTGAACCAGGTGTCGTTAGGAGTCACAATCCTAACTCCTGAGCCAGGTGCCCCCCGTCTAGAACGTGGCCTCTTCGCAGGCCGCCCCGTCCTTTCCCCGGATTCTGAGGGAACAATGACTTCAACCTCTGGCTCAGGAGGATCCTAGGGAGTTCTTGAGCCACTGTCTTCGGCACGAGAGGGCTCAGCTGTCAGAGCCCGTTGTTCCGACCTTGTAGTCGCGCCCCTTTGACGGGCAGCCATGATTCTGTGCATCATGTTTTCTGAGGAAGCAAGAATAGGTTAGCTAAAAATCAGCATAGAAGTATAGTGTCAAGCAAAAATATTAAATTCCAGGGCTGTTAATGATCTTTACCAATTTGAGGGGTTAAAGGACTGTTCTCCTCCTCATTATTAAAGAAATCTATGGCAGAAGGGGTGAGAAGTGGGGAAAGAGAAAAAACATGCTCATTCAAAGTAGACATTATCCGCTTAAGGCGGGGAGACCTATCTTTCACGGACAGATGTTGCTGGGCTGGCAACTCCTCAATGGAACGAGGAGGGAAACTCCACTCCCCCAGGGAATGAACAAAGAAAAACTTTTTATGCCAGGACTTGTTAGAGGAAGGGATGTCGGTGAGGAACCGAACACCAGTCCTGACACACAGATAGAAATATCCTAGGGCCAAGCTCTTAACTTGGAAGAGCTGGAAAAAGGTCTGAGATGTCGGGTCTAGGCCAGCATATTGCATGACCAGACTATAAGTTATGATAATCCTAAAAGAATTGGGAAAAAACTGATGAATATTGATTCTGTACATCCGAGCTATCTCTAGTATAGGTAGACCTGGATTGGGGTAGATCTGGCCAAAGGTCATTAAGAAATACCCAGCACCTGTCTTCGCTCTGCCCTGGCAAGGTCCTGAGCTGATTTTCCTAGAGTTGTTCAAGAAGATAAACTGAGATGAGGAAATTACCTTAGCTCAGGATAGTCCTTATCTGACCCAAGGCTCTTGGATGAGGCTTAGGTCAGGAGGCCTAGAATCAGGATATACATCCTGACTTTACGCGAATCCTCTGAAAAAGGATAATATAAGAGGACAAGCTTATAGGAGACCAGGCGCGCTGGTTTTCCAGGAGGGAACATGTGGGACCACCTGTCGTGACTACTTGCATAACGGCCCGAGATTCTTGGCCTTTGCTTCCGAGATCCCGGAATGGGTCCCCACTAGGGAAAATTATAAATAGCTCAGCCTCAAGGCTGAGAGAGGTATGACATTCTTGTGCATTCCTTTCATCGCTTATTGAAATACATAAAACGCTTAACTGGCTTAAGCATCGGAGAGGTTTCTACCGGAAAACCCCCGATGGTCCCTTTTTAACGTGTTTATAGGTGCAGGTCAGGCTTGTATTAGGTAAAGGCTTGATCTCAGGCGTGGTAGAATTCTCGGGTGAAACAACAAGGTTACCTTCAGATTATGCTGGTGCCAAAAGATCAACACAGATTAAGTTTTCATTATCTTAGAAGGAATGTATTACTATGTGGTCAAGTCATTTGGATTGAAGAATGCTGAGGCCACTTACAAACATTTGATGGATAAGATGTGAAAAAATCAGTTAGGATGGAATATTAAAGTTAATGTGGATGATATGTTAGTAGCAAGAAGGATGCTACATATGTAGCCGATCTAGGAGAGACCTTTGACACATTGAGAAAATATTGGATGAATTTTAATCCAACCAATTTTTTGTTAGGTGTAAAACAGGGGAAGTTCCTAAGGTACATGGTAACAAAAAATGAAATTGATGTCAACCCCGAGAAGGTAAAAGGTGTGTTAGATATGAAATCTCCCACGAACTCCAAAAAAATATAGGTGCGCACACGGATAATGGGATAATTCCCTGTATAGCCAAATCAGCAGAGAAAGGGTTCCCTTTCCACTACTGCAGAACAGTGATTTAACGGCGGTTTTTAGAGGTTTTTAACGGTGGTTTTTGAACCGCCGTTAAATTTTACGGCGTTTTTTTAAAAACCGCCGTAAAAAATCATAAATTAACGGCGGTTTTTTAGGGATTTAACGGCGGTTTTTGAACCGCCGTAGTTTAGATACTTTCGATGGCGGTTTTTGAAACGCCTTCGAAATTATCACTTTTAAAGGCGGTTTTTAAAAAATACCTTTTAGAAAGTCTATTTTCCAGAACTGACATTTTACGGCGGTTCTTGAAAATACCTTTTAGAAAGTATTAAGAAAATTAAAAAAAAAAAATGAAAGCAGGTGCACCAATTTTTTGAGATTCATTATTTTTATATCACTTTTCTAAATGTTAATCACTCTACAATTAAATAATTCAAATTACAACCAACACAAGAAGTTATCACTTAAAATCTATCTATTGATGAAATTTAGTACTTAATAAAAGCGATAATGTCAAGCTGGGCGCCAAGCTTCTTTGTCAACCTTCTCAGCTTTAACTCTCTGTTTCGTCAACCTCCCCGCGGGCCCGACGGCCGAGGAACAGCCTGCAAATACCATAATCCATACTCGGTTCTATTAACAGAAACAAACCCTGTAAAACAAAAGGACTACGAAATACACAAGAATCGGTTCAGATATTCTAAAGTGTTGAAAGAAAAGAAAAAAAAGTAACATATCATAATGTCTAACACAAATGAAATGATAAAATTCCACACTAAGACAATAAATACAAACACTTCTTTGCCAAATAACAAATGACTCTGACGGAGCAAAGAATTGAACATCATTTTGGTCTTTGTGAAAATCTTACTCTGACTAGTGGCATTGTTGATTAATTTCTCTCTCTATTTTTCTTTAAATCTCAAATCATCTAATTCATTATTTTCAACATATCCACTAGGAAGATTCGCTGCAGCTTTTATTATGTAAAGCAAAATCCGCAATTAGTGCCACAACTTAGAATATGTTAATAAAGATTTATACTAAAAAAATAAATAAAATAAAAATAAACTAACCTTTGCAGCACAATAACCTCCAGCAGCAGCTTCAGCGAGCAAGCGGTGATTATAGGCACTGGCGTTCGATTCTTCTTCTCTGCTGGAATGTTCGGAAGGCAACGAACACAGTAGTAAATGGGTCATAGTACCAGGAGGCACACAAATCTTGACTATACGAGCTTTAAATACAGTCAATAATAGAGATATGAACCCCAAAAGCATCAACTCTGTCCAATTAAAAAATAAAAATCATTCATCTGATCAAAACTATAAATCCATCTTCACGAAAAAATGAAAATAAAATTATCTAATTGAATGAACCCACATTAATATAAACGGTTCTTGATTCGCCACCGTGAAGGAATTAACAAACAAAAAAGAAAAACAAAATAGGCCTTTTTCATTCATGACAAACAGATTAAAGCTACCTTCTTTGACTTTCTGTAAGGCTTCATAGAGTGGGTTTTGGTTCTTCCTCTTCAAACTCTGCACATATTCCACAAATAGTGATACTTTAGCAGCTAACCAATTTTAGGAAAAGAAAAAAAAGAATAAAAAACAAATCTTTCTTGATATAAAACACTGAGCTACTACTTCAAATAAAACAAAAGAAACTGTCGAAACCATATGTTTCTAAGATACCACAGGACGCCTCAAACTACCGGAGCTGACGAAAAGACATGCATTGGAAATGGATGCACGATATGGTGTGAGACTAGCTGCTTACATTGTCAAAGTAGTCTGAAGGTATAGATGGCGGACAATATTTCTTTGCGACGAATTTGTACTGATTCAAACAAAGCAAATTGTGTCAATTAAAAAAAGAAGAAGAAGAAGAATCTCTTAATTTTCATCATTATGAATAGTAGAAAGTTAAGTCACCTTGTGCTGACTATATTTCTCCCTAATCGCTGGCAGACTAGAATTTTGGTTATTGCAGCAAAGCCCGTGTAATGATGCAAAGTGGAGTCCTGCATTTTATTTATAACAGGAGAAGAATCCATTTATGGTCTATGAGATCTATTATGTGAATAATATATATTAAAAAAAAATGTTGCATACCCAGGGACTCTTAGAAGGGAGAAGAATAAATTTGGCCAAGATAATCGATGAAGCAGCTATCAACGATGGAACAAAACATAGCATACTGTACTCTAGGAGAGATAACTCTGTAACATAGTTGGCCAAGCACTCCAACTGCAGCAAAGGAGCCTACAAAGGTAGACGGTACACATTTTATTTATATGCAAAAACACACACACAGTTTTGTGGGAACCTTGAGGTTATTGAGAGAGAATATACCTCATTAAGACCTTGTGCAGCACGGACGAATCTCCTATTAAACATTAAAATACATAGAAAACGAACATCAGCGTCTTAATTCAGAAGAGTACGGGACAATMGATGGYTACGAATTAAATAGATCACCTCAAGAAARATWTAACTGTGGGYGCTGTCATTTCAAATTTGAGGTAATTCAGAACATTGGATTCCATTTGCAAAACCTGAAAATTTTCAACTTCTTAGGATGTTGCAATTACAGAGCAGGTAAA
>BMAC01000015.1:1659424-1675470 GCA_014905375.1 Phtheirospermum japonicum | reverse complement strand
GCTCTGGCAAGCTCCCGCAGAGGGCTTTTTTGGTTCCCTGCGGCCGCCTTGTGAGCCTTGGCTTCTATCTTTTCTAGCATCATCTTTTCTGAGGTGGAGAATTGAAATGGTAAGAAATAAAGTAAAGTAAAATGATAAAAATATATGTGGTGATAATAAAACAAAATACCGATCTTGGGTGGCAAAGGACCGTGTCCTTGTTGGGAGTTAAAGAAGTTCAAGATCTTGACGGTAAGCGTCTTGGACAAGTCAAGGGGGTTCTGGTTTAAGAGGGTGAGCTTTTCCTTCAGATCTGATGACCTGTCCCCTCGAGGTAAGCGTATTTGCGGATGCAACAAGGTGATGGGTTCGGTGGGGAAGCCCCAGTCCCCCGAGCACTGGATAAAGAAGAACTTCTTTTTCCAGGCCTTGTGAGAGGAGGGAAGACCTGATAAAAAATGGACGTCTGATCGTCCAGATAAGTAGAAAAAACCAGAAGAGCTCTTTGCTTGGAATAAAGAGAAGAAAAGCTAAGTTGTAGGGGTAATTCGGGCGTATTGGGCGGCCAGATGGAATCCGGCCATAACACGGAAGGCGTTGGGTAAGAACTGCTGTACTGGGATGTAATACAACCAAGAAATAGCCTGGACAAAGGGATGGACAGGCAGGCTTAGCCCTGCGTAGAATTGTTCTACATAAAAAGTCAGATGGCCGGCGGGAGGCGAGGACGCCCCCTCGCCGGGTGCAGGATTAGTAAAGGAGAACATATCGGAGATAGGGAATTTGGCGCGGATTTCCTTAAAGGTCCTATTGCTAACTACTGGGGATAAGTTTCCAGGAGGAGGAGGAGGAGGTAAGATCGCCGGTGGCCCCCTCTTCGGAGCCATCGCGTAAGAATCGGCGGAGGAAAGGTTCACGGTGGAGGTGGAATTCACCGGAGATGCTCCTGGCGAACTCTCCCTGGTGGAGTTGGTTCGAGAAGAAGAAATTGACATAATTAAAGAGTATGTGAGGAGAGAAAGGGTACCTGGTAATAATTGCTGGGGAAATTAGAAGAGGATTACTGGAGAAGCAGAAATCACCAAGATATTGCAAGGAAAAGAGAGAAGGAGCCTTTAGAGGGTTTTCGAGAAATAGAAATATAAGAATGAAGGAGAAAAGGTATTTTGGGGGGACAAAAGGAAGGAGGATCAATTTGAAAAAACGAAAATCAAGGAAAAAGCGGGATTTGATGGGATCCTCGCATTTAATGCAGGCAGGGGAACCGTGCCCTGGGCAGTGTGCTGGAACGCTAACCGCCCTGAATAGAGACACGTGTTGTTGACCAATCGAGTACAGTACCTGAAAAGACGTGTGGATATGGAAACCGTTGGGGAAAATATGGACCGACGCCCCTACCACCAATAATTAGGGCTGTTTTGGCAGGCGGATATCTCGGGATTACCCAGTACGAGAAGTCATAAAAAACAAAATGATCACATTCATTTCGAGGGAGCCTAGGGATATTACCGATCTACCCCAACTGATGGGGGGAGGAGTTGACTGGGCAGAATATATGCCAGACCTGGCTTGGGGTAGCTCTGATCCAGAATAATCACATAACTTAAGAGAAGGATAGGTTAACTCTGTTTCTATGAAAGATCTAGTTCGCCCTCCTGGCCGAACAAGATCTGGGGAAGGATGGTTATCCCTTGATATCCCTGACTTGGTCATCTGCAAGAACACTAAAGTTCCGGAGATTATACCCAGTCGAAGCCCTAGAGGGGGAGATTAGCCTGACCTGGGTAAAAGGCCTGGTTGAGTTCCCAGAAAAATACAGCTCTTCCTCATCCTTAGCAAGAGTTGCCCTGTTGAACAGCAGGGGCGAGAGGAAAGAGGTCTCGTGGACTAGGTCAAATTGAGGGGAGGAAACAAGGAAGATCTGGAGAGAGAGAACCGTTTCCTAGATTCCCAACAAAGAGACAGGTGGGACCACTTGTCAGAATTTGTTGGGTAACGGCCCTTAATTCACGCCATGTGTTCCTTAGATCCCAGCTGGGGTCCCCGTTGAGGAAAGCTATAAATATCTCGGCCTCAAGGCTGGGAGAGGTACGTCATTCTTTTGAGCCTTCTTATCTTCTTTCCGGAAAACACCTCAAACGCTTACTGACTTAAGCATCGGAGAGGTTTCCACCGGAAAATCACCAGTGGTCCTTTCTAACCAGTTTTTGTGGTGCAGGTTCAGGAAGCTCTAGTTTCTATAAGTATTAATTGGGTAGTTCACTTTTTAGGCCGAAACAATGTAATTAGTAGTATTTATATTACACAGATTCTCAAATTTAAATATAGATTAATGTTGCAAATAATATGTCATATTTCTTACCAACTCCTTACTTAGCCAATCACATGATTGTAAATGGACTCACGAAAACATTGTATGGTGTACAGAAGATATCGACTATTTAGAAGATGTAATTTTTATGCTAATGTGATGTTTGATATAATGGAAGACATTACCATGTCATTTGAAATAATTGCTACACACCTTTGCAATTTCGAGATGATTAAACTGGAACTCCGCATTCCGTAGCGCACTTTTTAATAGCTCTACTTTGAAGGTTGATTCGAACTTTTGTGTTCCTACTTTGTAAATATTTGTCAATTATTCAAAAGCTCACTCGCATGAGTACGAGTTCGCATGTAGGTTGGTAAGTTAAACCGAGTCGATCTCAAGGAACATGCAATTGGAATCTCAAATGTTTGTTTAATCACAAAGTAACCCGAAAACTTTTACAATTTTGGGGTTTGTTTGTGTTGATTATCTAAGAATAACATCAATGAAACCTAAGTAACTTTAACTAATTGATCAACTAAAAATAAATTCAATCCAAGAAATCAATCTAGAAGGTGAGTACGAATCTAATAACTTTAACAAAATCAATCGAAGAACTCAAATAAGAATAACTAGCATAAACTGAAAACAATTATTATAAACGTAACTTAAACAGAATCAGATAACATGAACTAATTAAATAGCATATAAGCATGATCAATATTAATATCTAATAACCAAACATCAATAAAACTAAACTAAGATGAAAGATTACGAATCGAAATATCAAAAGTAACTAAAGTTTGAAGCATAAAATAATTCAAGAACAATAATTAAAAAGCTACTACTTAATCTTATAAATTAAACTAAGAAAGCAATTTAAAATTTTAGAATACTTATTGGAACTTAAGAAGTACATTAAATTCTACAACTATTCCGAAGGAATCGAGTAGATCTTGGCCAAAAATCGAATCACGAATTAAAATCGGAGCTTAGAACTTGTGACTCTTGAATCTTCGATCTTGATCTTCCATTTTTTATATGGGATGTAAAGGTGTGTGGTTTTGAGCCTAAGGACTGAAAATAAGGTTATGGTGGTGATGTGTGTGTTTTGGGACAGATTAAGAGAGGGGTTTATATAGTTTTCCCATGTCTTGGTGCACAAGTTAGGGTAAAAATGCATTTTTGGGCAGGTAACAGTAAGACTTAGTGGTATGAGTTATCACTAACTATACCATTAACCCTCTCTAAATTGTCTATGTCCATTCGTAGCGGTGCTGGTAGCGGTAAGAAAGTAATCGTTAAGTAAACCGCTAAACCACTTTGTCGTTTCCTAACGGTGTAACTAACGATATAAAGATACCGCTAAAGTCACCGTTATCTTTGTCTGGGAGCTCTCTGTCCACCCTCAGCGGTAAGGTAACGGTGGTGGTAATGGTAATGGATACTGCTAACTCCCAATCTTGCTACTTCTTCGCCGGAAAGCTCGATTCTCATCTCTTACTCATTAAACTTCGTCTCTTAAGCGCTGAACTCTTCCAGTTACTTAGTTATAAGATGAAAAATAGAGAATAATCACCTATTTGCTTCAATTTAGATCACAATACGGTAAAATAAGCTAGAAGTATAAAATTACAAAATTAAGCTTAATCTTTCCAACTTATACAAAAAATAAAAGGAAAAACTAACTAAAATACTAATAAAAATAAGGACAAATATGTGCTAATCAACTACCCCACGCTTTATTGGTTTGTTCGTCCTCGAACAGACGATAAATTCAAAGTATAACAAGAAAGAAAATCAGCTCCAACAATTAGTCGTGCTATGCTACTTACATAATTTTGAAATATAGATACAAGTCACGCAACGTCAAAAACTCCACCCTTATTACATTGTCTCTCCAAAAACAAAATCATGCATATTCTCAAAAGGGTAATTGTTTTGCATGTAATTGTTGCATTTTTCCTCGTGTTTTTAGTTAGGGTTTAGGTTCGGTTCTAGTAGTTTTGAGTCATTTTTCGTTAGGTGTTTAGGTTGTTTTCTTATTTTATTGTTTTTCGTGTTTCTTGTTAATTTTATATTTAATTTGGTTAAATGGTTCGATTAACTTGAGGATTGTGGTAAATCATGATTTTTTATGGTTTAAATTCCTATTTTATAGGTGAAGGCATCGAGGCCCGAAAATCGAACCGAGCCGACGCGAGCCGTGCATGCCCGCGCACAGCTGCCGAGACCTGCCGGCAGCTGCCGAGTGGTCCCGCCGAGAGTGGCCGAGAGCTACCGAGATGCCCCGCCCGCATCGGCCGACGCCTGCCGAGAGACCGTGCGTGTCGCTGCCGAGACCTGCCGGCATTGCTCGACACGGGGTCGACGCCAACTCTCTGTGAGTGTCGATCTTGACGAGCATCGACTGAAGCCCAGCGCGCGTCGATGCCGAGCTGCCGACAGCGGTCGGCCACGCCGGCCCACACTTGCTGAGCACTGCTGAGCCACGCGCGCCACCTTCGGCCGATCACGCCCAAACCACATTTCCCTCGAGCCAACTCGAACCAAACCGAGCCAAACCTTGCCAAGGTGGACCATTTCGGGTCAAAGTGGTCAAACATGGAAATCCAAGCTCATATGGTATAATTGACCCATTTACCCCTAATTACCTTGTATAAATAGAACCTTACTCTCATTTTTGTAAAAACCACCTCCTCCCAACCCAATCTTGGGTTTGGGATTATTTTCTCTCTCTAAATTTATTTTTCAAGCTTTGCCTTGGGTTTGTAAGCTCAATAAGGATTCAAGTAATCCCTTGGATTTTAAATTCCTTGTAATTTCAACCAAACTTTTGGATTCTATCTTTAATTCTAGTAAACTTTCTTTTAATTTCATGCTTTGTTCTTTAATTCTAGTAAGCTTTCTTTTAATTCTACCTTTGAACAGTTGGAGGGAGAGCTATTTCATGAAACGTGGGAGCATGACAAGACGCTTTTGCAGGCTTGCCCCCACCACAACTACTCTCCAGAGATGACTAACCAATTTTTCTTCAATGGATTGTTGGACCATGTGAAAAGAGAAGTTGAGATAGCGGCAGGAGGAGATTTCAGAGATTTAACGGGCCCCGAGGCAAGACGAGTGTTGGAGAAGCAATGTGAGAAATCTAGACAAACCAACTCTCGGCTTCGTAAATTAAAAGTTAATGATATATCCATCCCCGATCCTGATTTAGATGACGGCAAATTAGTCAAGGCAAAGTGCGAGGAGATATTTGATGAGAAATTGGCAGCTTGGAAGGCCGAGCGGGCGAGCAAGGCCTGTTCAAGGAAGGTTACTGCGACGTGTCATAAATGCGGATCCCCGATATTTTGGCCGACATGTTCCCACTCAACAGTGAACAGCACGAAGACGTTAACGCCCTCCAGTATTTTTCTAATCAGGGGCAGCAACCCGCTAAGAGTTTCAACGCACAACGTGATTCTCCACTTTTCAAGTGGGGCCCCGAAAACCCAAATTATATGCCACTCGATCCGCATTACTCGCCACCACATGCGCAAGCACCACTACCACCACCTCAAAATAATTTCCAAACACAAGGGCAGGTGTCTACTATAGTTCAAACTAATGATCAGCTATTGGTTTGGCAGCAGAATCAAGTTGCCAAAACTATTAAAAATAGGGATGGCCTCGTTCAAGTTCGAAATTATATAGATAAAATGAAAAAGGCTATTCTTGATACTGCAGTTGGGCAACAGAAACTAGAAACAGCAATAGGACAAATATCGACCCACCTAGCTGGACTCTCAAACGAGAAAGGTAAACTTCCAACCCAAGGAGAACAGGCGTCGGCGGTTCATGTCCTTTGCAGTGGAAAGAAGATCGATAACGGAGTAGTTGACCGAGATGATGAGGTCGAGGTCAAGAATAAAACACCAACTTCCAAGAAGGGCGATGATTCTAAACCAGTAGACCAGCTGCATAAATCTTCTAATCGATATGTTCCCGGATCCATTCAAGGGACGATTCTGAATAACGCCCTTGTCAAAGAAGATGTTCCTAAACCATCACCGGAAAAGCAATTAACGACACCGATCAAGGATGCTATTTATTTATAAAATAATTATGTCGGGAATCGTAATATGCTATTGATTATCGTTACAAAATTATGAGCCTTTCTGGATAGATGTGATTAGTAGGATTTATATTACAAATAATTTAAAAATTAAATATAGGTTAATGTTGTAAATCATATGTCATATTATTTGCTAACTCTTATTTAGATGATAACATGATTATAACTGGACTCATGAAAACTATGTATGGTGTACGCGAGATATCGATTATTTAGGTGTTGTAGTTGTTAAATGTGATGTTCGATTGCATGGAAGAGATTACCTTGTAATTGCTAGAAAAACATTTTGGAATTCGTAGAGACGAACATCATGCTCGTGCAGCGGAAGTTTTAAATTTTTTTAGATCCAACAGATCCATCATGTGAACGAATATATTTATATATAATAAATAAACGAGATAAAATCATAAAACCCTTACAGTAAATCCAGGTCCAAGTTCAACACTAAGGTGTCCACGCGATTAATTCTCCAACTGCAAGATCCAACTTCAGTGTATTGCTATCGTGAAGAAAGTTAGGAAATCTCACGAAAGCTCAAGAACTCTCAAACTCAAAATTATGATTTATGTTTTCTAAAAACTCTCTTGTCTCTCTGTTTTATCATTGTTTACAACTTATGACTTTATGTTATATTTATACTAGGTACATAAGATAATCCTAATCCTAAAAAGTATTGGACTTGTCCAAGACATGGACCCAAAACAATTTTAGCCCAAGTACCTTTATTAATATAACATAGATAATTAAAATCCAAATCTAATTTAATTTAATTAAATAATTTCTATCCAACAGAAATTAATATCATAATTATTAACAGTTAAATATTACAATTCTAAATTGAATATTTAATACTTTCTTGATACACTCTTAAATCGGAAAACTAATCGCATATAGTGTGATCCTATAGGCCTTTATATATGACATCAATCCAATGATGATCTAAACAAAACTCCTAGACAGCTTAGTTGGACGAACTCAATATATAAAGAACATTCACTTGAACTCAGTGAATTATAACCTTTATACAAAGCTATGGTGAAGTTCCTTTCATTCTAAATCACTCGATTAAGCTTAAGATTTATCCAAGTGTCTATTTCAATTGCTTAATCAATTTATCTCATCTTTATTAGTCGACAACAACACAATACTTCAATTACTATATTGAATATGTCTCTTGCATTGGTCAATGACTTTAGTCGACCTAATATAGAGATTATGAGTGATCTCTCTCGAAATACCAATCGAGGAATGAATTCTTTCTTGGCTCAACTACCACCTTCATTTACATCATGATGCACCCAACACAAGCCGTATCTACCCCGAAAGGTGTGCAAGCATTAGTCATGGTCAAAGTACATCACTCAGTAAAGAAGATGCGTATTGACCTCAAGTCAAAGGATTATCACATGCTTTATACACTGATATGTTTATAAACATACAATAAATAACTTATCAGTATGGTTTACCAATACTCTCCAAAGTACCCATATGTCCATCACGAATATCTATTAGTCGCAGCCGTGAGATTTATTGCATTCTCTTAAAATGTGATGCAGACTACATGTCGTGGCTATTTTAAGAGTAATATTTTATCAATGACATCTCACCATATCAATGACAACATTAACTCTACAAGAACATTTATATGAATAATCACAAACAATCAAACTAATAATTCAATAAATGCAATGCCACATATATTATGATATATATAATAATTGTGATCAAGTATAATGTCTTTAAACCTGATTGTCTCTAGGACATTCATACGTTCAATCTCCCACTTGGCCTAGAGCTAATCACCTATATATCTAATGCCTAGATTTACAAAATGCTCATCATGTTTCTCAGAACATAATGGCTTGGTGAAAGGGTCAACCAATTTTTTTTTTCCGTGGGAACATGCTCTATTTTAATTTCTCCTCTCTCCACTATCTCCCTGATCAAGTGGTAGCATGTTGGTACATGCTTGTTTCTGTTCGTGGATCTTGGTACCTTAGCTTGTGCAACAGCACCAGTGTTGTCACAATACAATGGTATTGAACTACTGACCCTAGGAACTACCCCTAATTCCTTCAAGAACTCATTTATTGAGATAACTTCTTTAGCTGCTTCTGATGCAGCAATGTACTCGGCTTCAGTTACCGAATCTGCGGTAGTAGTTTGCTTGGAACTATTCCAACTCACTAACCCACTATTGAGAATGAAGGCATAACCAGATTGTGACTTGTAGTCACCATAGTCTATTTGGAAACTAGCATCAGTGTACGCAGTAACTGCCAGTTCCTTTTGTCCACCATAGACTAAGAAATATTCTTTAGTTCTTCTAAGATACTTAAGAGTACTCTTGACTGCTTTCCAGTGTTCTTCCACAGGATTCTGCTGAAATCTGTTAGTCATGCTAAGTGCATAAGCCATATCTGGCCTTGTGCAAATCATGGCATACATGATTGATCCTATTGCTGAAGCATATGGAATATTTTTCATGCGCTCAAGTTCCTTATCAATAGAAGGACCATCCTTCTTTGATAACTTGAGACCATGACCCAATGGAATATATCCCCTGTTGGAATTTTCCATAGAGAATCGTCTTAGCACTTTACCTATGTACATGGACTGTGATAGCCCCAATGTTCTATTAGGTCTATCCCGGTAGATCCTAGTTCCAAGAATATAGCAGGCTTCACCCAAGTCCTTCATCATGAAGGTGCTAGACAACCAACCCTTTACTGATTGCATGACAAGGGCATCATTTCCAATTATCAATATGTCATCTACATATATAATAATAATAGTAATAATAATAATAATAATAATAATAATAATAATAATAATAATAATAATAATAATACCTCCAGTGTGTATACTATTAACGCATGGATCTTCTTTATTTCTGACAAAATCAAACGATTTGATTGCTTTGTTAAAACAAATATTCCAACTTCTAGAGGCTTGTTTAAGTCCATAAATATACTTTTGTAGCTTGCATACCGATTTGGGTTTCGATTCAGACCTAAAACCCTCTGGTTGTATCATATGCACTTCCTCTGTCAATTCACCATTGAGGAAAGCGGTTTTAACATCCATCTGCCAAATATGGTAATCATAGTATGCAGTTATAGCAAGTAAAACCCTAATGGACTTGATTTTCACAACTGGAGAAAAGGTTTCATCATAGTCAATTCCTTCTAGTTGACTATAACCTTTTTCTTCCAGCCTAGCCTTTCAGGTTTGTACCTTACCATTTGCATCAATCTTCTTCTTGAAGACCTATTTGCATCCAGTGGGTCTAACCCCAACTGGCAAGTCAACCAAGATCCTAACTTGATTTGTGTACATCGAGTCCATTTCTGATTTCATGGCTTCAAGTTACCTCTTTGAGTCAATGTCTAACATAGCCTCAGTGTAAGTTCTAGGTTCATCATCGTCCGGGATTTCCACGTCACATTGACCCTCTACAAGGAGGTTTAGTCTTTCCGATCGCCTATGAATCCTAGTAGACTTACGAAGTTGGTTATCATGAATTTGAGTGTTTTGAGTGTTCTGATCATGAGAAGGTTCTTCTGTGTTGGATGATCCAGCATTTTGAGATTCCTCAGAATTGTGATCAACATGAACTTCCTGAGGAGGGAGTTGTGCAACCATTGCTTGGTCTTCCATTGGTTGCGATGATAAATTTTGCATTACTGCATCAATTATATCAATGCTCCCACTAGCTAAATATTGTCTTCTAAGTGACAAATCTTCACCATAGGAATGACCAGAAGCTCCCACTGAATTCTTGTCTAGGTCATTAGACAAGTTCTCATCCTCCATGTCACTTTGTGGTTCTTGGATTTCTTCAAGTTCTACCTTATTTCGACTTCTTTCCTTGTAGACATAATCTTCTTTAAGGAAAGTCGCTTGCCTGGAAATAATGACCTTATGTTCTCCAGAAAGATACAAATAGTATCCTCGTGTTTCTTTAGGATACCCCACAAAATTACATTTCTCACTTTTAGATTCCAACTTGTCAATAAGCATCTTCTTTACATATGAAGGGCAACCCCAGGTTCGCATGTGCGTAAGTGATGGCTTCCTTCCATGCCATAACTCATATGGAGTTTTATTTACTGAATTCGATGGAACTCTATTTAGAACATAGATTGAGTTCAGTAAAGCATACCCCCATAGGTATGTCGGAAGATCTGAAAAACTCATCATGCATCTAACTATATCTAATAAGGTTCGATTTCTCCTTTCAGAAACACCATTCATTTGTGGTGTTCCAGGAGGCGTCCACTGCGATTGGACTCCATGGAGTATTAAGTAATCGAGAAACTCTTTACTCAACTATTCTCCTCATCGACCCGATCAAAGAATCTTAATACTCTTTTCAGCTTGTTTCTCAACTTCTAACTTATACTCCTTAAACTTCTCAAAAGCCTTTGACTTGTGCTTCAAAGGTACACATGTCCAAACCTAGAGAAGTAATTAGAAAAAGTAATGAAGTATGAATAACCACCTCTAGCTTGAGTAGGAAAAATGTCCGCATACATCAGTATGAACCAGCTCAAGCACCTCTTTTGCTCGTATGCCTTTCCCAGAAAACAGCTTGTTGGTCATTTTTCCTTTGAGACAAGATTCGCATTGTCCATAAGACTCAAAATCAAATGGTGTTAAGTAGTCTAACTTTCTGTAACATCCATACATCCAATGCATTTTTATTTATTTATTTATTCATCATGCATTAAAAATATAATTCTAGTTCCAAGCTCGTCACCATAAACGAATTTCTATTTTTTTTAGTTTTAAATACTCTACGAATTCTATTTAATCGAATTAACAATTCGGTTACCAAATAAATTATATATATATTTTTCGACTTCTAAAACTATTATGATTTATTTAATGTTTAAATTAATTATTTATTTAAAAATACATTTGGGTCACCTAAGAAATTATTTCAATTTAAAATTTAGATTTGTCAAATGGGTTATTCACGGAATTACTTTAGTTTTAAACTTAAGTCGTCTAGTGGATCGTTTTCTTTACGGACTTTAAAATCGAAGCCCAATTGCTAGCCCTAGTCCACCAAGACTCCACCCTAACCTTCCAAATGTAAAACCACCTTTAGTTTATAAACAAAATTTCATTTTCTTCTCGAGCCATTCCTAATGATCACCCCCAACCTTCACAACTTTCAGCATTCTGTAAACAGCCGCAACAGGTAAAAATCTATTCTTGTGTTTTCCTAAAAATGTTTCAAGAACGTATATCTTTTGATCCATATTACGGCATATTACGGCAGCCATCGTAACCGAATCGGCTGCCGATTCCAACCACAAACCCAAACATCCATTGTCGTCAACTACCCGATCGTTCCCAGTCGATTCCTTACAATCCCTGTCCAAAAACCCAAACGATCACCATTCCAAACCAAACTGCAGCACCATCTCCACGCCTACTACCGAAGTGCTGGCACACAGCACCGTCCAACTCAACTGCAGCCAAACCACGGCCAATCCCAAACCATACACCCCTGCCAAAAATCAATAGTCGTCGAAACCAAACAATTTCTTGTCAAAATCCACATCTTACACCGCCACCCGAACAAAACCCAGCAGTTCCACGGTTTCAGCACCGCCGTCGCCCGGTCCAGCCATGGTCAATCGGCCCGGTCTCGATTGGTAATGCCCAGCCGCAACAACCACCAACCATGGCCGCGCCACCCTTTCAAATCGCCACTCCACACCTCCAATTTTGCAACCACCGGCCGAATCGACACCAGTAGTTCCACGGTTTCAGCACTGTCGCCGCCCGGTCCAGCCATGGTCAATCGGCCCGGTCTCGATTGGTAATGCCCAGCCACGACAACCACAAACCATGGCCGCGCCACCCTTTCAAATCGCCACTCCACACCTCCGATTTTGCAACCACCGGCCGAATCGACACCAACGGCCACGATCTCAATGCCGCCACCATCTGAATCAACCACGGTCCGACCAGCCCGATCCAAATTGCCGCCCCAGCACCTTCCATCAACGCCACCAACCGCCACTGCAATCCAGTCGAAGGAGGAGAGGGGACCACTACTTCCACGCAGCCACCTACGCCGCTCATCGTTTCAATCCGCCCACGCCATCAATTTTCCGAAGAGGACAGAGAGGACCTTGCACCCTCTGAATCGGACCTGGCCCCACCCCATTGCATTGCCGCCAGAAAATGCTGCCGGCAGTTAGGCCATCGCCGCCATTTCGACGGTGCTGCGCCGATTGCCGTTTTCTGTTTTGGAGAAGAAAGGAAAACCGAAGGGGGAAGAGACGGGTTTCAGGCTAAAAGGGGCTGGGTTCCTTATTTTATACACAGCCCACTTTCCTAAAATTTCAGTTTGACCCCCAGAAGACCAGTCCCCTTTTATTTGAACCCACAGACTTTGCCTTCATTTCGTATGAACCCTCAACTTACCAGAAACCCCATCTCAGCCCTCTGATTNTTTGCAACCACCGGCCGAATCGACACCAGCGGCCACGATCTCAATGCCGCCACCGTCCGAATCAACCACGGTCCTACCGGCCCGATCCAAATTGCCGCCCCAGCGCCTTCCACCAACGCCACCAACAGCCACTACAATCCAGTCGAAGGAGGAGAGGGGACCACTGCTTCCACGCAGCCACCTATGCCGCTCGCCGTTTCTATCCGCCCACGCTGTCAATTTTCCGAAGAGGACTGAGAAGACCTTGCACCCTCCGAATCGGACCTGGCCCCACCGCGTGGCGTTGCCGCCAGAAAATGCTATCGGCAGTCAGCCCATCGCCGCCGTTTCGCCGGTGCTGCGCCGCATGCCGATTGCCAAATGTTGCGCCGATTGCCGTTTTCTGTTTTGGAGAAGAAAGGAAAACCGAAGGGGGAAGAAACGGGTTTCAGGCTAAAAGGGGCTGGGTTCCTTATTTTATACCCAGCCCACTTTCCCAAAATTTCCAGATTGACCCCAGGAGCTTTATCCCCTTTTCGATTAACCCCTAGACCTTTGCCATCCTTTCAATGTAACCCTCAGATTGCCAACAACCTCAATTCAGCCCTATGATTTATAAAAAAAATCTCGATCCAGCCCCAAAAACTTTTATAAAACTTCTTTTTAGTCCAGTTTATTATTTTTATTATTATTATTATTATTATTATTGTTATTATTATTATTATTATTATTATTATGATTATGAATTTTAAATATGAAAAAAATACTATTAAAATATATTTTCTAATTGATTAGGTGACGAGCATTAAGGGGACTTAGGATTTCAACTACGTGTGTACCACTCGATTTTCCACGACATATTTACGAGGTAGGGACCACCGACTTATTTTATGCTCTATTTCTCAATATCGTGCAATGTGTATCATGTAATCTCGAGTACGACTTATTTCTAAAATCGAATTATATAGCCAAGGGGCATTCCCAACGTGCTATCAACAAATTAAAACTGGTAACCGTACAAGTTGTTATCGCGTTTTAGCTGCAGTCAAAGTAACTTCTAAAACCACCATGAAATTAGAACCGGTGATCGTTACAAGTTATCATCGCGCTTCTAGCTGCGCAGTCAAAGTCGACGTCCTTCTAAAACCCATGAATTAGAACCGGTAGCCGTTACAAGTTGTTATCGCATTTCTAGCTGCAGTCAATGTCTACATTTTACTAAATTTCTATTCTATGATTTATATGATTCAATGTGCTATATTTGAGGTTTATGATTTACGTGAGATATGTCGGTGTAACTATTGAGTACGTTGAGGTCATCCCAAATCAACGACGTGTTTTTCAGGTACAAATGAAGATATTGAATGAAAGGTAAAAGAGGAGGGGAATGAAAACTCTTGATGTTTGGTTTTATGTTTTTAACTCTTGTTTTACGTTTTAAATAAAAGTCAAACTAGACATAAAGCATACTATGTTTAGCAATTTCCACTGTTGGTAAGTTGGTTACTTATATTATGAATATTTCCGCAGCGTATTTCTTGAACGTTTTGAAAAATGTGAATTTTCTATGTTAAAAATCGTGAAAATTAGACATTTATTGTGACGCCAAGATCTCTCCATTTAATTATTTAAAAATATAAATCATTTTTTGACTAAAGTGAAATTGGGGCATTACACTTTCTTAACCTTTCGATTCTTGTTTCATTTATGTGACCAATCCTATAATGCCATAAGTAGGTGGGATTATTTATATTACTTAACTTTATACATTTGTTTTGCACATTGAGAATGTCACTATTACAATCAAGAACATATAAACCATTCACAAGTGGAGCATTTCCATAAACAATACCATTATGCATAAATAAACAATTATTATTAGCAAAATGGAAGGAAAAACCTTCAATGTCTAACATCGGAATGGAAACAATATTCTTTGTAATCGATGGAACAAAATAATAATTATATAAATTTAGTCTATAACCCAAGGGTAATCTAATTTATAAGTCCTTACATGCTCGGCAGAAACCTTTGCTCCATTTCCCACGCGCAGACAAACTTCCCCCGGTCTAACCATCCTGCTGTCACTGATTATCACATATTTGTCCTTGTTTTATTAGCTTTTTAGTTCATTTTTTTATTTATTTTTGGTATAAGTTGGATAGTTTAAGTGTAATTCCGTATTTTTATACTTCCAACTTATTTTACCGTATTTTGGTCATAATAAGTAAGAATAGGTGATTATTCGTTATTTTTCACCTTACAACTAAGTAACCGGAAGGGTTCAACGCATAAATGGATGAATTCTAATGTTCGAGAATCGAGAACGAGCTTTCCGGTGAAAGAGTAGCAGAAAGATCGAGAGAATAAGACGTGCAGCAAGCTGCGTCGATCGACGCAGGCGTCGATGCTCTGTCGATGCGACTCTGCCCACGTCGGTCGATGCTAGGTTGACTCCTAGACGACGTAACTCTCTGAAGCATCGATCCAAGAGTGCGTCGGTCGATGCTCAAGATGACGCAACTCTCTGAAGCGTCGATCCAAGGGTACGTCGGTCGACACCCATGCCCTGTCGACGCGACGTCGATGTGACGGCCCAGGAACGGATTTTAGGGTTTCTTATGCTCCAAGCCAAGGAAAAACTATAAAAGCCCTTCTCCAAGTCTGTCCCAAACACACAAGATACACCACTACAACCCTACTTACGGTCCTACAACTCTCAAACAACGCACCTTACGTTCCATAGCAACATCGTGGATCAAGTTCGAAGAATCAAGAGTCACAAATTTCGAGCACAACCCATTAGTTCGTGATTCAATTCTCAGCAAAGATTTGCGCAACCTCTCCGTATTAGCTGGAGATTTTACTGCAATTCTTAGTTTAAATAAGTATTATAAACTCTTTATTTGCTTTCTTAGTTTAATTTATGCGATTAAGTAGTAGTTTTTCAATAATTATTTCCGAATCATTTCATGCTTCAAACCCTAGATACTTTTGATATTCGGATTCGTAATATTTAGTTTAATTAATGTTTGGTTGTTATTCGTCTTAGTTAATTCATTTCGTTTACCTTATGCTTTAGATAA
The DNA here is from genome assembly GCA_014905375.1 of Phtheirospermum japonicum. Classification (NCBI taxonomy): domain Eukaryota; kingdom Viridiplantae; phylum Streptophyta; class Magnoliopsida; order Lamiales; family Orobanchaceae; genus Phtheirospermum; species Phtheirospermum japonicum. The sequence goes on along the minus strand of BMAC01000015.1, from coordinate 1,659,523 downwards.
TTGCTTTTCGACCAAGCTAGTTGATCTTGATTGAGTTTTTAGATTAATTTCTTGAATTTACAAGTTCTAGTTGCTGAATTAAATTACTTAGTTTTAATT
>BMAC01000015.1:1613288-1650667 GCA_014905375.1 Phtheirospermum japonicum | reverse complement strand
TTATTATTATTATTATTATTATTAATTTATGTTAAACTTTTTTAGGTCCAAACGGTGAGTTGCGTAAGTATCTGGATGGCCTTGCTGATGCTAAAGATGTCCTGACGTATGTGAAGGATCATCCTTTTGGACAGACTCCGATCACACCATCACACCCTGATTGGAGCTATTATGCGAAAATTACTCGTCGTTTTGGCAAGAAAGAAGATGAAGATGAGAGTTCTGCTAAGTGAACATGAAAAAGTAAGGATTATATCTTCACAATGTGAAGCCCCTGGAAATCTGTCTCTTCATTGGTTTGGTCAATTCCTAAACTTGCTAATGAAAATTTACAAGAAATGCAAATATAAGGGTATTTTTAAAATTTTCTCGTTGCAAGTAAATATGAAGAGTGAGGCTACTTGCAGTGTTTTTACTAAGCCCACACACCCATAAATATAATAATATTGTCACCACATTAAAAGACAAAAACACGCTCACTAGCATACACACACCCTAATACGACCATTTACAGTTCTAAATAGCTCATTCTGATGATCATGTCTTTATTCGTGCTGGAATGTATTTACTTTGACCATTTTACCCCTATCATTGAGAAGAAAAACACTTTATTAAGGGTAATAAGGTCATTTAGTTTCCCTCTTTGGTTTGTTAGTACAAACCTAAAACTATAAGGTCATTTTTTATTTGTTTTTGGAATTTTAGTTTACTAAAAGAATTGTTAAGTTTTACAAAGTACTCTAAACTATAAAGTCTGAAATTACAAAGTACTCTAAACTATAACATCTGAAATTATGTATTTTCTTAATTAATGAACAAATTGTTGATTTTCCTTCAATAGCTAAATCTCTTGAGTGAACTTTTTTTGTTTTGAGAGGTTAGTGTTTGTGTTCCTCTTAAGTTGATATTCTTTCAATAGTTAAATTTCTTGAGTTTGAAATTTTGCTTGGTTTCATGAATAGGTTTCTCGAAAGCAAATATGATATTGCATTACAAAAGATGCGATCGAGATGCCCAGATTGTACGTCATGAAGCCTTATTTCGCACGAAGCCCCTGTTTGGATTGATCACCATGTATAGGGTGTGCAATATTTTGGAGTGTAAGAAACATATTATTTGTGGATAACTTGCACGGCCCAGGAACGGATTTTAGGGTTTCTTATGCTCCAAGCCAAGGAAAAACTATAAAATCCCTTGTCTAAGTCCGTCCCAAACACACATGATACACCACTACGACCCTTCTTACGCTCCTACAGCTCTTAAACAATGCACCATACGTTCCATAGCAACATCGTGGATCAAGTTCAAAGAATCAAGAGTCACAAATTCCGAGCACAACCCTTTAGTTCGTGATTCGATTCTCGGCCAAGATTCGCGCAACCTCTCCGGATTAGCTGGAGATTTTACTGCAATTCTTAGTTTAAATAAGTATTCTAAACTCTTTATTTGATTTCTTAGTTTAATTTATGCGATTACGTAGTAGTTTTTCAATAATTATTTCCGAATCACTTCATGCTTCAAACCCTAGATACTTTTGATATTCGAATTTGTAATCTTTTGTTTAATTAATGTTTGGTTGTTATTCGTCTTAGTTAATTCATTTCGTTTACCTTATGCTTTAGATAATTACTTTTCGATTATGCTAGTTGATCTTGATTGATTTTTTAGATTAATTCCTTAGATAATCAAACAATCACCCCCCCCCCCCCCCCCAATTTGTATAAGTTACTTGCAATTGAACAAAGTATTTGAGATTCCGATTGTATGTTCCTCGAGAGATGACTCGATTCAACTTTGCCAACCTACACGCGACCCCGTTCTCTTTCGGGCAAGCTATTGAATTACTGACAAAAACTTATAAGTTGGCAACACAAAGGCTTGAATCAGTCAATTAGCCCCTGCACATTATTACAAATGTGTGAGCCACACCCGGTATCAAATACCCAGTAGTGAGAGTTATTAATAGACTTATCTCAATGAAAAGCATACCTGAGGAGTCGGAAACATCTAATATTTTCCACTTCTCACAGTCTCTCTTCCAATGTCCATATTGCAATATAAGCACACATCTTTAACCAATGCTGGCTTCTTACGAGCACCTCCTTTTGGCTTCAAAGTCGTAGTCTTATGCCCAGCCTTAGTTTTCATTTTCTTATTTTTCTTACCTTTCAGGTTAGATCTAGCAGACGTACTCACCATGAGTAAAACTTTTCTCTTTGAGGTGGAAGACACATATGTCTTAAGCATGTTATGAAGCTCAGGAAGCTTCGCTTTCGTGTTGTTCATATTATAATTCACAATGAAGTTTGCAAATGAACTAGGAAGCGAATATAAGATTAAGCTGACTGAGACATTTTCAGGTACCACTACTACAAAAATAGGATTCAAGAACAGGGATTTACGAACGCCTCAGGAGGCGGCGTTCTTAAATGTCAGACGATGGCATTTTTGTAATAAAAGTGTCACATACGAGAACGTCTTTTGCAAAGACGTTCTGGTTTACTGGATATCCAGAACACCATTAAAAAGACATTCTCGTATGTTTAGATATCCAGAACGTCGTTGAAAATGACGTTCTCGTATGTTAAATATCGAGAACGTCTTTAAAAACGACGTTCTTGTATTTAAATATCAGAAATGTCTTTAAAAACGACGTTCTGGAAAGTATTATTCAGAACGTCTTTAAAAAGGCATTCTCGTATGTCATATTATTTCTGGATTAAAATATACCCACAAAATCAATTTTTCTAATTAAAAAATATGACAAAAAACCTTTATCCTACTTTTGACCTACCCTTCCTCTCCGCCGATCTCTCGCTCCACTCCGCTGCTTTCGATCTCTCCAGCGAAGGAGAAGAAAAAGTCATCACTATCGCCGGTGCCTCTGTCGCCGTCGTCCTCACACGAAGAGAAGAAAGACGGAAGCGGCGATGGCGGTTGTTTGGGCTGATGGGATTCCTATTCGTGAAGTGGCGTCATCGGCCTGTGAATAAGGCTCCACTCACGAGATTTATTGCGGATAAGGTTTAGCCTGGGTACAAGCTGCAGCTGCTCCGGGATGCAAGTAAGATTTTTTTGTTACTTGTTTCGAATTATTAAGGGTTATTTTAAAGAAAAAAAAACTTTTTTTTTTGCAATTTTTAAAATGATGGGATTAAATTGGGAAAATCATGAAATGTATCATTATTATTTGGTTTATTTGATGATTCCCGAGGATTAGTGGATGTTGGACAAATTTGAATGAATCTAACGCATGGTGCAGGGTACATTTCTGAAACGATGAAGTTGGGAGCGCTTGGGTCCTCGGAACACCACAAATTTGTGAGAAAACAAGTTGTTCGTCAGGTGGTTGTAGTTGTAAAATAATAAAAATATTTATTTATTTATTTATTTTCATCTACACTAGTACAAAAAACACATTCTAGAACAGACAATCTAGAACGGATTTTCCGTCTACGTTCTAGAATGTCTGTCCGGTGGTATTTTCATAATTAAAATTGTAATCCTAGAATGTACGTTCTGAAAATTTTGAGACTGACCACATTTAGAAGATACTTTTAAATATACGTTCTAGTATGTGTCATATCTAGAACGTATATTGCAAGTACCTTCTGAACAAGGTATAAATAATAAAACACTCAGAACGTATAAATAATAATACCTTCTAAAGAATTAAAAACTCTAGAACGTATTGTTATTTATAAGTTCTAGCTATCAAACACATAATTAAATAATTAGACTAAACACATAATTAAATAATTGGACGAATTTTAGAAGCCACACAGAAAAAATCTAACCCTATCTCTCTCCCGACCCTCTTCCTCTCCCGATACCCAGCAACAAAATCTAACCCAATCTCTCTCCCGACCCTCTTCCTCTCCCGATACCCAGCAGCTGTAAATCATCGCCCGTCGCCGGTCGCCCGCCAACACGTCGCCGGTCGACTCCCGCCACCACGCTGCCCGCAGCCCGAACCACGCCATCTCGTCGCCTCCAACGTATTTCAATTTGGCGGTCCACAATCTACATCTTCAGTGGAGTTCGAGGAGATTCGCTTGAATCTTTCAATTCCTCATCTGATTATACGGTCGGAGAGGGAGATCGACGAGGAAGGATTCTCGAAGCAGTATGGAAATGACAATTCTGCCCATGTTCCCGTCACGCTCGGCGAAGTGCTTGACATTTTTGCCTCGGTACCTCTCACATTGTTCGTCCACTGTTCTCTCGGCGCCGGTGGACACTCAGCAGTGGTTTTTGAATTATTTAATTTTATATTTCTTATGCTTTTTAATTTTAATTATTTTTCTCCCCCCGTAATTAGGGTTGGATTCTGTTATTTTCTTCAATTTTTTTTTATATGTGTGTCTAAAAAACCAAATTCTGCTGCTTGGAGGATAAAGGATATTTAACTATTTGTCTCGTTACTCTGAAATACAAACTTGTGTCAATTTACTAGTACAACCCTTTATGTTTATATTGTCAGGTTGCAAATAAAGTATAATCTCGAATTCTAGATTGATTAATCAGCTGTAGAATAATTTGTTTCGTCTGTATATTACCTTTACAGAGTGAGTTTGATTCACAGCCTACATTGCTATCAGTTAAGATTAATTATGCACTCTGTATTAATTTATAGGTAAAGCTATTTCTGTCCGACGACTCTCCTTCACAAGTTGGGATCGGAACACAAGACCATCTCCAGGCTAAGGCATTGGGCTCAGGTGGTGGTATGGGGTCTGATGACAATTTACCCCCGGGCTTTGAGGGAGCCCAGCCTGCAAATCCTTGGAAGGCAAGGCTGTCTCAAATACCTCTGATAAAATGGAAACGCCCTCTCAGGGTAAAGTCTAGTTGATTGTTCTTTTGCTCTTTGTGGAAATTTTATTGTAGGGATAATTGCAAAAATATAACCTCAGAGGTATTTTTTTGTAATTTTGAAAGTTAGCTGGGTTTTTTATGTTTATTTGTAATGAGGTCAAACCTCAAGGGTACTTTTTGTAATTAACCCTTACCTTTATGCTTAAGTTCCCATCAGCTGTCTGAGACATTAAAATGTGACTGGGATGAGTTTTAGTTTTTGTATCACAAATTATATTGCATTAAGTAGTTTGTGATATGGACACGTGTTTTCTGATACTTGTTTATCCCATGTCTTGTGATGCAGTTTCAACTCAATATTGATTGGCAAGTGGTTGCTGGTGAAGAGAGCAGAGAGATAGAAATTCAAAATCGCCGCGAAATGAGAGTGCTCGAAGCAATCTATCCACGCCCGTCTGCCATTCCTCCAAAGTGCTACTTTCATCTTTTATAATTTAGTTTTTTTATTTTTCGTCAAATTACAAAACCACCCTTGAGGTTTAGCCTATTTATAAAAAAAACTACAATAATATTTAGAAATGATAAGTACCTCTAAATACTTTTCTGTTGAGGGTGGTATTCGTGATTTTTTGATATTGTAAATTAATCATTTTCTTACAATCTTTTATTCTCTCTTGAGCAGCCCTTGTGAATTAGCCAACGTCGAAGACCCGACCAACGACCAATGCACCCCGTGGTCCCCATCACTRTAATTGAAGARYAGGATGCCGCAATCGACAGCCCGAGGAGATGAGTGACATGAAAATCCGGGATGACAAGGTARGTCTCGACTAGTGTAAGAACCAGTTTATTGTTGAAGTATTATTTCTRCGTAAGTTTATCTTGCCCTGGCTGTGGTTGGACGGACCTAGTTTAACGAGGTTGCATTCCGTTGTAGGAAATGGAAGCAACAGTTGTGGATGGAAATGGGACCGAGGCAGGCCACATAATAGTGACAACTATTGGCGGTCGAAATGGCCAGGCAAAGCAGGTAAGTGAAATTCTCGTTTTAAATATATAAAATAAAATAATTTAATGAAAAGATAAATAATAATTATCTCATAAGCCTAAATAGAATTTAATTAAATTAGAATAAATCAAGAACAAAATCAATAATTGGAAAAAAAGAATATGGAGTATAAATGATCTGGTATGGTGGCAACTAAGATGTTATTTTTACTTTTCAGTAATTGGGACCTCTTGTGCTGTAAGTACAGTTTTATTTGCTCATGCTAGTTAACTTTTTTTTTCTTCATATTGTGTTATTTTTACTTTTCAGCCAGTTTACATGAAAAACAAACATAATATACGCAGGATTTACTTGAACAATTAGCTTGCCAGAAGTGGGAGGACTTTAAGAAGCATCACCATATTTTCATATATTTATCTATTTGTCACCAGAATTCTTTGCATGTTGGAATTAATTTGATGTCATGGACCTTAAAGATGCATTAATGTAGCTTAGTAGTAACCAGGAGTGGCATCAAAATCTGCAATATATTACTATCAAATTTTCTGCTCAGGGATTTTTCTTTCACTGTTATAAATGGAGTAGTAATAGATCCATCCTAATCATAAGTGAAAAGATATTCCCGTGTATGATGTTGTTATCTGATTGACTTGTTGCCCTTGATAATAATATAAGGAATCTATTTATCTTAACTTTTCAAATGTTTGGTGATCTATGGCCTTCCGCCTTCATTATGATGTATATATTGTTCCGATTTGTTACATTCGATGAATAATTCGGTTATTCATCAGTTTTACGATGACAATGGGTGCAAAGTATAAACTAAGATTTTTTATTGTGTCCTTTGAACTCAGGGAGGCCATGGTTGGGATGTAAAGTGTGTTGACTTGCATTCTACCAAGTCATTATTGGTTTCCGGTGCATGCCTTATTAGTTCATGTATAGCGAGTAGTTCTCTATTTCTGGAATCCATTATTTATACTTTTCATTGGTATTTTCATAGGTGGGAAAGACAATCTTGTCAAACTCTGGGATGCTTTTCAGATTTTGAAAGAGATGGGGCCCAATGTCACTGATATTCTAATCTCCTTAGATGATTCATGGAATGATGTTATGATGAAATAGTTTTCCTAATGTCTATAATTCATAATCTCACGTTAAGTTATCGGACATGAAATTAGCTTTCAGGGTTTTTATTTCTTGATAGCAAGCGTGCATACAAGTATATCGATTATTATTATTTATTTTTATTTTTTTGGGTGAGGTGGTGGTAGGATTGAACCATCAATTGATTCTCATTTACTGAATACCTCAATGTATAATAAAATGCCTTTCAATTTATTTATGTTCAATTTGTTTATTTTTCTGTAATTTGAATGCATTAATAATTTTGTCGGTTAATTTTGCTTTCTTGTTTATGTATTTATTGATTATGGAACTATAATAATTTAGGTCAAACTAGATATAAAAACGGCATCGTAACATGTTCGTAAATATGACAATCTAGAACGTACAATTCGAATATCCGTTCTAAAATGTGACAATCTAGAACGTACAATTCTATTATCCGTTCTAAATAATGACATTCTAGAACGTACAATTTGAATATCCGTTCTAAATATGGCATTCTAGAACGTATATTTCGAATATCCGCTCTAAAATACGACATTCTAGAACGTATGTTTCGAATTGTACGTTCTAAATTATGACATTCTAGAACGTGTAGTAGAATATACGTTCTAGAAGGTCAACGTTCTAGAAGGTATAATAGAATATATGTTCTAGAGTAATGACATTCTAGAACGTACAATTTGAAAATACGTTCTAAAATACAACATCCTAGAACGTATATTGGATTATCCGTTCTAGAATGTCAGACCTTCTAGAACATATATTTTAATTATACGTTCTAAAATGTATTATGAAGAACGGGGCAGACCCAAAATGCGAATTTTTAAAACGGGTATAAAACATTCTAGAACGTATAATTATCTGTTCTAGAATGCCTGTCATTCTAGAACGGGTAAAAAATATCCGTTCTAGAATGTCTGACAAATCTAGAACGACTGCATCTAGAACGCAGCAGAATCCGTTCTAGACTGCCTGTTTTATTCGTTCTAAAATGTCTGTTTCTGCACTAGTGCTAGTTGCATTCTTATGTAATTCTGACAATATCCTTATTGCATTTTTTTGTTTTTACTCAAAACTCATCCCCAAAATATAAGTGGGGTATGTTCCGATGGAATATGCTGACTCTCTCTAAACGATGTCCAAGTACAGTTTGTCTTGATTTTTTTTAAAATCTTGTACATTATATTGATGTCATTATTATATTTTTAGCAAGTTGAACTCCTAAGATGTTTATATGGTAAGTAACCAGGAGTGGGGTGATCATGTCACACTTCAGGCCATTGCGGATTTGATATTTAATTACCTTACTTATCTTGACCTCTTATTAATTATGTTCACAAAATTTATTTGGAAAATCAACCTTCTTTTCTACTTTACACAGTATGGCGTGAAGATTGTTGTAATAACTTCATTAAAAGATAACTGCTACATTGAAATTCTTCTATAAGGACCAACAGACAAAAAGTGGTACTTGTCGGGTTTATTCATTTACATGACTACTTACTTTTGGGTAATTCTTGTCAATTATATATTTATTTTACCTGCTTGTGCAGTCATATATTTGAGTTTCTCGGTAGAGGTACATTACAACTCAATCTATCCACATGGAGGTTAATGGAGTGCCTTTTTATATGAAGAACTGATTTGTTCATCCCTTTGTTTATGTTATTTTTGATGTAATTTATGTGCTGTATTATATTTTGGTTCTTTGCTTGTGTTATTGATAGTGAGGAGGCAAACAGGAAAATATATAATGTTTCATGTGAGAGGTACTTTGGCTTCGGGTGTGTGATTGATGAAGAGACCTCTAACAAGATTGAAGGTTTGAGCATTTTCTTGGAAGAAATTTAGTTATTTATTGTCAAATAGGGTTCCAGCTTATATTTTTATTATACGTCTTATATCCTCTTTTTGTGGAGCGTCATTCTATAACTGTAGGTTTTATGGGTATCAATATACCATTTGCGACGACAAGGGTAAGCATTTATTTAAAGATTGCTATATTGAAGGCACCTTCAATTTCATCTTCGGCAGCAGCAAATCTCTCTACCTGGTAATTTTATTTATTTTTTATTTTTAAAATCGGCTATTGGTGGCAAAATAACATGGCGGGCCTATAAAGTGTGGTCCGGGTCTCATTTTGCCACCATTCCACTATTTTCTTGCATGCTCATGTTTTAAAGGGAGATATACTAAAAGACTTTGTCTTCTTGGAATGAAAGTAGAATTTAGAGATTCATGTGATCCCGGGGGATCCAATGGTGTTGATCACGGCGCAGGCGAGGTCGAATAAGGAAGAGGATACTGGGTACATCTTCGTGCACTGCAAGGTGACGGGCAGCGGCGGAACAGCTTACCTGGGCAGGTCATGGTTCCCCAGCCCGCGGGTGGTATTTGCCTTTTCTGAATTGAGCGATGCTGTTCATCCCCAAGGATGGTCCGATAATAAACAACCCATCACCGATAGGTAATTAACCACATATATAAGCCCATGCATGCAAATACTACTCTCTCTCCCTCTCTTCAATTTTCAATTTATTATCCAATCTTAATTTTTGTTAACTTGATATAAGGTATGCATAATTTGTTAAATATTTTGTGTTTAGCATTCACCAAGAATTATAACCTCTATGGGTGTTGTCTCTTGATGTGACATATTAATCGCATGTAATTAATAATTAGCTAGCTAGTCATCTAATTGGTGGTTTATAATTAATTGTATGCAGCATTATATATTTTGGAGAGTATAACTACATAGGGCCAGGGGAAAACTGGGAAAAGTAGTTACGTTCCATTTGATTCAGTCCCTCCTGGTCTCAATTTTGCTTTTAATTTATGTCTTTTCTCAACTTTTTCCATATTGCTGCCGAAAAATCGAGTCTTTAGATAATTTATGTTATGTTGCGTTGCGTGTCTCTCTGTAGCTGGCGATTGTGTGTTGATGAGACCGTCTGATACGGACAAGCCGCCAGAAGTGGCGCGAGTTGAGAAAATCGAGGCTGATCACAGGAACAACGCAAAGGTGCGGGTTCGTTGGTACTATCGCCCCGAGGGGTCGATCGGGGGCCGCAGGCAGTTCCACGGTGCCAATGAGCTTTTCTTATCTGACCATTTTGACATTCAGAGTGCTCACACGATTGAAGGAAAGTACATCGTGCACACGTTTAAGAACTACACGAAGCTCGAGAACGTGGGAACTGAAGACTACTTTTGTAGGTTTGAGTATAAGGCTGCTACAGGAAGCTTCACTCCTCACCGTGTCGCTGTGTGAGTTTTTTTTTTCAAGCAATTTTGATGATCGAGTTAATTGATACTGAAAATGCAGATTATTATACTTTTAGTTATCTAATTATTTATTTTTTTAGATTTTTGTTTCGGAAGCTATTGCAAGTGTGAGATGCCGTATAACCCAGATGATCTCATGGTGCAATGTGAAGGATGCAAAGGCTGGTATGCTAAATTAGTTTTATATCCAATTTGTAGCTCATGGAATGGTTTTACCCATCTTTCACAAGAACAATATTTGTAAAATGAAATATTCTTTTATGGTCATTTCTATTTTCGATTTTCTTAATTTGCTGGAAATATATTTGGCAATGTTGAATTTGCTTGTGTTTCTGGTATATATTTGGAAATATTTGGAGAAACATTTGTAAGTCTGGATAGTATCTTCACATAACATCTACCATTGGAGAGGATGATGCCGAAAGCCATGAGAGTCGATGTAGACAATTGTCGGTTGGGTCGCTATCTTTGGGTGACTCTGCCCAATTTTTGTACGGCACTCGTAAAAATGCTAACAAGGCCAACAAAGTTTTATTGGAATCAAGTGACGTGCTCATATTTGGTGGCAAAGAAAATGATGAATCAATTTTCAAGAAAATCTCACTTTTCTTCATTCTTGCTTCGGTTTCGCCTTCTTGAGAATGAGGATGATTTTTGATCTTGTTTCTTATTTTGGATAAGTGTAGATGACGATTGAATGAAGGTTTGCTCGATTTATATTGTTGATTGGGATGAAATCTTCCCTCTTCTCTCTATCTCGGCAAAACTCACAAGTACAATATTATTTTCCTCTCTCACCTTTTGGCAATTAATCTGAAATTTTTATATGTCTTCTCTTACCAGGTTAATTCTAGTCTAATAGAACCATCTTATTTAGTATATAATTAATTAATTATTTATTTGTTTTCCTCAAGTGATGTTTTATAACTTTGGGGGTGTTTATATTTAAGACACATACTGGTCGAAGTTTTTACTAAAATTTGAATTGCATTGGACGGTTTTTAACTAGTGCAAAGATGTAATCATGAAAAACATGTTATTATTCTGCTTAATCTGATAAAATTGTGTTGTAGAACTTTTTGGCATTGTGCTTGATAGGGCAACATATACGCCAGACCTGGTTTGGGGTAGCTCTGACTCATAGTAGTTAGATAAATTAAGGGAGGGATCGAACGGCTCATGCTCAGAGGAGGATCTAATTAACCCTCCTGAGACAACAAAATATCAGGAAGAGGTGGTTATCGCTCGGGATTCCTCCTGACTTAGATATCTTGGAGAAATCACTAAAAGCATGGAGATTATGATGAGATGAAGTTCCGGGGACTGGATTTAAGCCTGGTCTGGGTGAAAGACTTGATTAAGTCCTCTAAGGGTTAGAGCTCGTCATCATTATAGCAAGATCTGACATGTTGAATGGCAGGGGCACAAAAGGAAAGGAGAGCTGGATCACGACAGGTCTGGTTCCTTGAATTCTGCTGGAATCCTAGAGAGCTAAGGCGATACAGAATGAGGAAGACCTGGAACAAGGAAGACCTGATTAGAGTCAAGGTATGATATCAATACCGAGGTAGGCACAAGGGAAGGAAATGGGGAAGACCTGGAATAGGGGAGACCTATTTCCTAGATTCCCAGCAAAGAGACCAGTGGGATCACTTGTTATAATTGGTTGCCAAAACGGCCCTTGATTCGCGGAAGGTGCTCCTGGGATCCCGGCTGGGGTCCCCACTAGGAGAAACTATAAATATCTCAGCCCCAAGGCTGAGAGGGGTATGTTGTTCTCTTGAGCATTCCTTCTTATTTTCTGGAAAACACCTCAAACGCTTACTGACTTAAGCATCAGAGAGGTTTCCACCGGAAAACCACCGGTGGTCCTTTCTAACTTGTGTTTGTTTTACAGATAAGAGGAGCTCTTGGGTTTCCAGTGTATTCCTGGTGCTGGTCATCTTTTGGGCTGAAACAATTGGTGCCGTCTGTGGGAAGTATCCGGGCTAAGAGGTGAGCTCCTTTTTTAATGGCTTCAGACGGATTACGACGAAACTTAGTGGGAGATCTTGACGGAACTCCCAGCTCCGCCGCGCCGGGGGGGTATGCCACGGTCGGCTGAGCCGTCAACAGCGAGGCCAGGAGAGGCCGAAACATCAGCCGCAGCCAGGACAGGCACCGCGCCACCCTCCTCAGGCGGGCCACCGCCTGTTGCTGGGGGACTATTGAATGACGCTTTGCTCAGGCAGTTGTCTGAGTTAATCGGCAAAGCTTTGGAAGCAGCCGTGGAGAAAAAATTCACTGTGATGTCAACTCCACCGTCCGGAGTGCAGCCAGATCGGGCGGTCCCATTGATAGAAACTGAGCCGCTGCGCAATCAGGCGCAAGAGCGAACTCCTCTCCGGAATAGGGACGAGCACTACTCCACCTCTGACAGCGAAATATCTAGCCAGGTTAATCCAGGCTTGATGGAACAGATGAAAAGTTTGCAGAAAGAGGTGAGAGATTTTAAGAAGAAGATGGCGAGCGGTGGGGTGGTTCCGGCAAGAAGGGGCACACCGTTTACTGAAGAAGTGATGCGCGACGATGTTCCGACCTCCTACAGGTCGCTGGGGTTTGAATATAATGGAACTACGGATCCCTGGGATCACCTGAGCCGATTCGAGACTGCGACAGCTCTGCATAAATTCTCGGATGCGGTTATGTGTAGAGTTTTTCCAATGACTTTCACTAAAACAGCCCAACTCTGGTTTAGCCAGTTACCGCCGAAGTCTATCAGCAACTTCGACGAATTCAGCTCGGCCTTCCTACACCAGTTCACGAGCTGCAGGAAGTACCAAAAAATGCCGCTCGAGCTTTTCAGCTTGAAGCAGAAAGAGAATGAGAGTCTACGCGCCTACATCAATAGGTTCACAACGGCTAAGTTGGAAGTGCATTCCACGTCAGAAGAGCTGTTGGTGAACGCTCTGGTGCAAGGTCTGAGGAGAGGGGAATTTTTCCAATCGCTGGTAGTAAAACCAGCTCTGAAATTTGGGGAGCTCTTGGAGAGAGCCGAGAAGTATATTCACTTGGGGGAAGCATTGAAACTCAAGGAGGAAGGAGAGAAGAAGAGAGAAAGGTATGACAGAGATGATAGGGTTACGGTAAAGAAGCCCAGGCCAGATATGACTACAGGCAGACCTCGGTTCGACAGGTATACTCCTTTGGCAACCCCTCAAGGAGAGATACTGCAGACAATAGAGTGACATCCAGAGCTAAAGTGGCCCAAGGCCTATTCACAAAAGCTGAGGAAGGAAAGGTCAGATCGGTTTTGCCGTTTCCATAATGAGTGCGGGCACAATACTTATGAATATACGCATCTGAAGGACGAACTAGAAAGAATGGTCCAGGCAGGGCACTTAAAAGAATATGTCCGCATGAGGAAGGAGGAGGTCAGATCTGGTCGTAACAACTACAATCATACTCCACAGGGCAAGAAAGATCAAGACAGGGAGAGAGCGGACGGAAGAAGATCTGATCAAGCCCAGGTTATTCATGGAGAGATCCAGATGATTACTGGTGGTGAGTTGGAGGAGCACTCTAGGAGAACACAACATAATTATGTTCGAGCTGCTAAAGACCTGATTAGAAAATCACGAGAGGTCGGACAGATGGTGAATACGCCGAATATTTGTTTTTGGTCAGAGGATGGTGATGGCATCTTAGCCCCGCACATGGATGCTTTAGTCATAACGGCTACTATTGCCAACTATAATGTGCGCAGAATTTTTGTGGATACAGGGAGCTCCGCAGACATCTTGTTCTTTGATTGCTTTAAAAAGCTGAAGTTGGACGTCGAGCTCGAGGAGGTGACTACCTCCCTGCTAGGGTTTGTAGGGGGTACCCTGAAGCCATTAGGAGCGGTTAGGCTCCTTGTAACTTTAGGAGAAGAGGCATATCGAGTAACCAGGATGGTGCGTTTCTTGGTGGTAGATGCGCCGTCCTCCTACAATGTCATGCTTGGCCGACCTTCCCTAAGTCAGTTCCAAGCTGTAATCTCAATTTTTAACATGAAGATGAAATTCCCCACTGAGTATGGAACTGGCGAGGTGACAGGGGATCAATATGCGTCATGTCAAACGTATGTTGAGTGTGTTCGGCGGAATAGTGAGGAAGAGAGGTTGAGTAAAAGGGCTCGGGTAGAGCAGCCATGGCAAGATCTGGCGAGAAGAGAGGAGGGGTTGATGCTGGTGGAGGTTGTCCCAGGCGATGAGAGTCGAGGTCTCCGTGTGGGAGCGACGCATAGCCCGGAGGTCTTGACAGACCTGATAACGCTGTTGAGAGAAAGCACGGATGTTTTCTCTTGGTCTCCCCAAGACCTGGTGGGGATCGACCCAGAGGTCACTAAACACCGCCTCAATATCAGCCCGGACGTGAAGCTAGTCAAGCAGAAAAAGCGTAATTTCGGGCCAGAGAAGGAGGCCATTATAGAGTCAGAGGTGGATAAGCTCTTGAAGGCAGGGCATATCCAGGAAATACAATTTCCAAAATGGATTTCCAACGTGGTTTTGGTCCCAAAGACAAATAATTGGCGGATGTGCATAGATTTCCGAGATTTAAACCGCGCCTGTCCGAAGGACCACTATCCCTTGCCAAGGATTGATCAGCTCGTCGATTCCACCTCTGGCTGTGAGCTCCTGAGCATGATGAATGCCTCGCAAGGGTATCACCAGATCAGGCTAGCAAAAGAGGACTGGAAACGTGTTAGCTTTATAACCCCGATGGGGACGTATTGCTATGTGGTCATGCCTTTTGTCCTTAAAAATGCGGGTGCTACATACCAACGGTTGGTAGACAAAATGTTCAAGAGCCAGCTCGGCCGAAATATGGAGGTTTATGTGGACGATATGTTAGTCAAGAGCATGAGAGCAATATCGCATGTGGACGACTTGAGGGAAACCTTTGATACCCTACGAAAATACAAGATGAATCTTAACCGTAAGAAATGCGCGTTTGGGGTCAGAGATGTAAAATTCCTAGGTTACATGGTCACAGAAAAGGGTATCGAGGCTAACCCCGAGAAGATAAGGGCCATCATGGAAATGCAAGCGCCCAGAAACGTGAAAGAAATGCAATGCTTGGCAGGACAGATCAATGCCCTGAGTAGGTTTGTATCCAAATCTGCAGAGAAGAGCTTGCCTTTTTTCCAGGCCTTGCGGAAGAAAGCTAAATTTCAATAGAGAGATGAGTGTGAAGAGGCATTTAAATTGTTGAAGGAGCACTTGGCTGGCATGACCTTGCTCATGAAACCCGTTCAAGGAGAGCCCCTGATCTTATATTTATCCATGGGACAGCAGGCGGTCAGCTCTATCTTGATCAGGAAGGAAGGTAAAATACAGAGACCGGTCTACTTTTTGGAGCAAGGTCTTGCATGCGGTAGAGGTCAGATATGTGGAGGTAGAGAGGGCGATGCTAGCTATGGTTGGAACTGCTCGCAAGTTGCGGCCGTACTTTCTGTCTCATGGCATAATTGTGCGAACTAACCTTCCGTTGAAAGCCATAATGGATAAACCAGAAGCATCTGGAAGGTTGGTCAATTAGATTATAGAGCTCAGCGAATTCGATGTCACATTCAAAGCCAGAACAACAATCAAGGCTCAGGCCTTAGCTGATTTCATGCAAGAAATGACCGGTCCTCCTGGTGAGCTGAAGGAATGGACAATTTTCACGGATGGCTATGTCTTTAACCAGGGCTGTGGGGCTGGAATTATCTTAATGGATCCAGCAGGCGTGTCCACTGAGTTCGCCGTTCGGTTGAATACAAAATTTTCCAATAATGCTGCCGAGTATGAGGCCCTTTTAAGAGGGATTCAGATGGTGAAAGACCTGGGCCCAGAGCAGGTGTGTGCCAGGGTGGACTCTCAGCTCGTTTGCAAGCAAATTAGTGGAGAGTTTGAGACGAGGGAAGAAAATATGCAGAAATATTTGGCTAAGTTTAGAGAACTCGCCAGAAGTATGAAAGGCTTAACGGTCCTACAGATTCCTAGAGAGGAAAACGGAAGAGCTAAATTCTTGGCGAAGATAGCTAGCTCGGCTATAGATTGTCAGGAAAAGGTGATTACTCTACTAAAGGCGGACGGAGAGTTTGGGACTGAGCAGGTGTGCACGGTTATTGAAAAAGAGGATTGGCGCTCTTCTATAAAGGCATATCTAGAGCAAGGGGTCTTGCCGGAGGATAGGAGGGAAGCGGCAAAGATACAAACTAGGGCTTCCAAATTTTGCCTAATCAAAGGAGAGCTGTTCAGGGGAGGATTTGGCCAGCCCCTTTTAAGATGCCTGGGCCATGCAGAAGGATCTCTGGTACTTAGAGAATTCCATGAGGGGTGTTGTGGCAACCATATGGGCGCCAGATCTCTTTGTAAGATCTTACGGGCGGGATATTTCTGGCCATGCCTACGAAAAGAAGCAAAGGATTTCGTACAAAAATGCGAAAAATGTCAAAAGAATTCATCGCTGATACACAGCCCTGCAGAAGAGCTCATGACAATGAGCTCTCCTTGTCCATTCGCCAGGTGGGGGATTGATTTGGTTGGCCCCTTCCCCATGGCTCCCGCCCAAAAGAAGTTTCTAATAGTCGCAATCGACTACTTTAGAAAATTGGTAGAGGCTGAAGCATTGGCGATAATTACAGAGGACGCTGTCATGAAGTTCTTGTGGAAGAATGTCATTTGCAGATTTGGTGTCCCTAGAATCCTGGTTTCAGATAATGGTACACAGTTTATGGGTGCCAGAATCAGAGCTTGGTGTGCAAAAATGAAAATTGACCAGCATTTCACTTCTGTTTACCATCCTCAAGCTAATGGTCAAGTAGAGGTCACCAATCGTATACAAGTACAGGGGATCAAGACCCGTTTGGAAAGAGCTGGGGGTAGATGGGTGGATGAGCTGACTGCAATTCTGTGGGCTTACAGAACTAATCCTAAGGAAAGCACAGGGGAGACGCCCTTTAGTCTGGTCTATGGTATGGACGTTGTGGTGCCTGCTGAGATTAGCATAGAAACTCATCGAATTCAGAACTTCGCTGAAGAGCAAAATGAGTTATTGATGCAGGATGCTCTGGACTCGATTGAGGAGAGAAGAGACAGAGCAGCCGCAAGAATGGCACACATCAAGGGGCGAATAAAGGCGATATATGACAGATCCGTTGTAAAAAGACAGTTTCAGGTGGGAGATCTGGTCTTGAAAAGATCTGATTTAGGAAAAGCCAAGGGAAAGCTGGATGCTGCATGGCAGCGACCCCTCCGAGTTACCCAAGTCCTAGCTGGAGGAGCTTATAAGCTGGAAGAGCTGGATGGGACAGCAATACCCCGTGCTTGGAATATTACCAATTTATGTAAATTTTACAGATGATTGTAATTTTTTGACTTTTATTTATTTGGTTGAATAAAATTGCAGGTTTTTCCTTGTGCATCACAAACTTGAGTACGTGTTTAAGCCAGGATTGGCTAAGGGCGGCTGCCCATGATTTTTAACCTGACCTAATTGTCAGTTTAAGCCAGGATTGGCTAAGGACGGATGTCCTCGATTTTTCCTGACCTGATTGTCAGTTTAAGCCAGGATTGGCTAAGGACGGATGTCCTCGATTTTTCCCAACTTGTCAGTTTAATCCAGGATTGTCTAAGGACGGATGTCCTCGATTTTTCCTGACCTGATTGTCAATTTAAGACAGGATTCTCTAAGGATGGATGTCCTCGATTTATTCTAACCTGATTGTCATTTTAAGACAGGATTGGCTAAAGACGGATGTCCTCGATTTTTCCTGACCTGATTGTCAGTTTAAGCTAGGATTGGCTAAGAACGGATGTCCTCGATTTCTCATGACCTGATTGTCAGCTCAAGTCAAGATTGGCTAAAGGTGGATACCCCGATTTAACTGACCAGATTGTCGGTATAAGCTCGGACTAGCCAGAGGACAGATGCCTCGATTTCTTGATCCGGATGTCAAAAACGCTGGATGATCCATGAAGATTTTGCTATACGTTAATACCTAACCTGATTGTCAGCTAGAGTACACGAAAGCACTTGCCTTGACTAAAGAATGAAACCTTAAGAGGTAAGTTCTGAATTGCTAACGCTGATATAAGCATAAGTTGAATGATTCGAACAGGAAAAAAACCGATTGAAAGTTTGAGTAAAATTGAGAAAACACGTATGATAAGCATAAAATACATATATTTCATTAACTGCTGGAAAATACAAAAAGCGGGTTGCGCACACCTTCCAGGAAGGTTGGCAACTTTGATTACAATAAATTAAAGGAAACAAAAGAGATAAAGCCCAGACATTCATCTGGGTGGAGACCTCCGATCTGAGGCCAAAGCTCGGCGAACACGCCAAAGCTCACGCTCTGTCTCATGAAGACGGCGGCGATACTTATCGGACCGTTAGGCAAGAGCATGAGCCTTGCCAGCGACGACAGTCAGGCGACTTACCGATTCGACCAAATCCGCCTTCTCTTCCTGCAGTTGGCGATTGACTTACCGGAGCTCAGCCCATTTTCTTTTGTAGTGACGCTTCTTTTTCCTCTTTCTCTCCAGAAGGCAATAAAGATAGCCAATTTTCTCCTTGAGGAAGACCAGTTGATCGGAAAGCTTGAATTTCTCCACAACCAGGGAGATGTTTTTTCTCTTCACAGTATTGAGTTCTTTAAGCAAAGGAGAAGAAGACATTTTTCAGATGAATGATGAAAAAATGAGGCATGTATATATGTATTTATAAAGTGGACAAGCACGTGCCAAGAAATAAAAGTACTAGGGTTTCCGGAAAACCAGGAAACCCTAGAAATCCGAAGGTTGCAACAAGAAAAAACATCAATCATCGTTAAGCTGAAAGTTTTAGTACAAATTTGCAAGTTCAGGAAAAAACAAAAGACAGACCAGCCACACAGGCTGTAACTTACAGGTCTGTTAGAAAAGACTAAGCTAAGGAAACAAAGCAGATGAATCTCAAGCAGCATGAGCTTTACTCCAAAAGTTAGCTGGCCTCAAATCTTCTTCACGACTACCCTGGAGCTTTGGACGCCTCGACGAAGTCCTTCTCAAACTGAGTGGACTCTTGTAAGTCACCCAGGTCGGCAAAGGTTGGAGAGTTTGTTGCAACCATCGCCAATGATTGATCGAGGGGAGGAGAAGAGGTCGAGCTAGAGGAGCAGAAAGCCTGGCGAATGTGATCAGCGAAGGCCAGGTCATCCATTAAGTGCAGGCGGTTGTCCTCTGGAACATGAGTAAAGGAAGTAGGCTCGGAAGCGCCTGTGATGGGTGCCTCCCGGTTGAAGGGTAAAGAAGGATTCGCAGATACCCACTTGGTTTGAGCATCTACGCCTAGAAGGAAAAAGGCCTCCGCCTCGGGCACCAAAAGGTCGTATAGCTCAACTGACCCTAGAAAAGCCCGACGTGTGGTTGCCCGAGTCAATTGGATTAAGTGTAGGCCTTCTTCAAAGCTCAGGAACCCGAGCCTTCCCATCGCTTCGCCCTCCGTGAGACCCTTGGCCTCCCCATCAATCTCACCCGCAGCCCTGGCCACCTTAACTCTCTCTTTGAGCTCTTTCACTTCCTGCTCTAGGAGCATGATCTGATCATGTTTCCTGGCGTCGGACTCCTGCGAGGTCGCCTTGGTCTTGGCCAGCTCTGCCTTGAGAAGATCCATGTCTTCGCTGAGACCCTGGTTCTGGACTAACAGCTCTTGTTTCTGCTTTTTCAGGGTCTCCACTTCCGCTTTTAGGTATGTCTGTAGTAGAGAGCCCCGAGCTCGAGCTATGAGAGAAGCTCTGCACACCACCGCCTAGATAGGTAGAAGGAGAAAGCGTGAGTAAAAGCTTCAGCAAGGATAGGAATTATAGCAGATGATATCTTACTTGTGCCTCCGTCTTACAGTACAAGTCCAACAGCTCGGGGTCGGACATTTTCTCCATCGAGCGGAGATCAGCCGTATGGGCTAATCCCATCATGTACTGCCTAGCCACTTCAGGAGGACACGCCAGTACAGACCTATTGAAGAAGGTCTGATTTGGATATAGGGGGACTTGAGGAACCCCCTCGGGGATGGCCTCCGACCCTTCTCTTCTCCTTTTCCTCCTCTGCAGCTGTTGCCCTTCCTCAGGATCTGATGGAGGCGGGATTTCCTAAACTGGAGCTGCCTGCTCGAGAAGAGCTCTTCTTGCCTGCTCTACATTCCTTCTTGCTACCCCGGAAGGAAGGGTGCTAGAAGGAGCTGCCGGGCTCTGCTCAGCAAGATTCGGCTCCCAGGGCTGATTGCGTGGAGCCACTATCAGAGCCACTTCTCTTGAGACGGGAGAATCTCTGGAGGACTCGCCAAGGGGGCTTCTCTGGCCCCTCCCTGCTATTTTCTTTGCCTTGGAATCCAGACGTGCTTGCAACATGGTTACTGAAATAAAGAATGACAGTAAAGATAATGAAATAGCATCGAAAAGGAATTATATACATCATCTCAGGAATATACCGATATGGGGCAGCAGAGGCCCGTTATCTTGTTGAGTGTTAAAGAAATTCAGGAGTTTTGGTTTGAGGAGTTTGGATAGGTTGAAGGGGTTCTGGTTCAGGATGG
Organism: Phtheirospermum japonicum; assembly: GCA_014905375.1. Classification (NCBI taxonomy): domain Eukaryota; kingdom Viridiplantae; phylum Streptophyta; class Magnoliopsida; order Lamiales; family Orobanchaceae; genus Phtheirospermum; species Phtheirospermum japonicum. The sequence continues at coordinate 1,629,840 of BMAC01000015.1, read as the reverse complement.
CAATTTTCTCGTCCAGATGTGGTGATCTCTCGCTTCGAGATAAATGCACCTGGGGATGTAGGAAGCTGATGGGCTCAATCGAAAAACCCCAGTCCCCTGAGCTCTGGACAAAGAAGAACTTCTTCTTCCAGGCCTTATGAGACGTGGGAAGACCTATCAGAAAATTGACATCGGTCCGCCCAGAGAGATAGAAGAAACCAGAAGCGCTTTTTGCCTGAAACAAAGAGAAGAAAATTTGGGCCGTAGGGGTGATCCCAGAGTATTGGGCCGCCAGGTGAAATCTGACCATAACGTGGAAGGCGTTGGGCATAAATTGTTGTACGCGAAATAACTTTTATAAAAGGATGAATGGGCAGGGTTAGTCCGACATGAAACTGATCTACGTAAAAGGTAAGGTGACCGGCGGCAAGCGATGATGCCCTCTCGTCGGGCGCCGGACTAGTAAAGGAAAACATGTCGGAGATAGGGAATTTGGCACGGATATCCCTAAGAGTTTGATTGCTAACTATAGAGGTTATATTATCAGAGGGGGGAGGAACCGCTGGCGGCCCCCTTGCCGGAGCCGTCGAATATGAATAGGCTGAGGAAAAGTGTATGGTTGAGGTGGAGTTCACCGGAGTGGCCGGAAAACCCTCACCGACAGAGTCAGTTCGAGAAGAAGAAGTCGACATAATTAAAAGATTGTATGAGAGGTCGAGGGGGTGCCTGGTTATGATTACTTGGAGAGCTTGAAGATGAACGGAATTGCAGAGGTCGACGGGATACTGGAGAGAAAAGGGGAGGATTTAGAGAATTATGAAAATAGAATTTGAAAAGTGAACATGAAAGAAGGAATTTGGAGGGATAAAAGGGAAGTGGATCAATTTGAAAAATAGAAATCGAGGGGGTGGGATTTGATGGGATTCCCACATTGAATGCGAGCAGTACTCTGTATGCTGCGCTGGAGCACCAAACGTCCTAGGTCAAATCATACGCCACCCACTTGTCAGAAAAGACCTGCGGAATAAGGACCATTTTGGAAAAGAGACCGACACCACTAATGCTAATAATTAGGTCTGTTTAACAGGAGTATATCTCGGGATTCCCCCCAGTACGAGAAGTCATAAAGGATAGAATGATCTCAGTTATTTCGAAAGAGCCTTGGGATATTACCGATCTACCCCAACTGTTTGGGGGGAGGAGTTGATAGGGCAACATATACGCCAGACCTGGTTTGGGGTAGCTCTGACTCAGAGTAATTAGATAAATTAAGGGAGAGCTCGAACAGCTCTGGCTCAGAGGAGGATCTAATTAACCCTCCTGAGACAACAAAATATCTGGAAGAGGTGGTTATCGCTCGGGATTCCTCCTGACTTAGCTATCTTGGGGAAATCACTAAAAGCTTGGAGATTATGCCGAGCTGAAGTTCCGGGGACTGGAGTTAAGCCTAGTCTGGGTGAAAGACTTGATTAAGTCCTCTAAGGGTTAGAGCTCATCATCATTATAGCAAGATCTGACCTGTTGAATGGCAGGGGCACAAAAGGAAAGGAGAGCTGGATCATAACAGGTCTGGTTCCTTGAATTCTGCTGGAATCCTAGAGAGCTGAGGCAATACAGAATGAGGAAGACCTGGAACAAGGAAGACCTGATTAGAGTCAAGGTCTGATATCAATACAGTGATAGGCACAAGGGAAGGAAACGGGGAAGACCTGGAATAGGGGAGACCTGTTTCCTAGATTCTCAGCAAAGAGACAAGTGGGACCACTTGTCAGAATTGGTTACCAAAACGGCCCTTGATTCGCGGCAGGTGCTACTGGGATCCCGGCTGGGGTCCCCACTTGGAGAAACTATAAATATCTCATCCCCAAGGCTGAGAGAGGTATGTTGTTCTCTTGAGCATTCCTGCTTATTTTCTGGAAAACACCTCAAACGCTTACTGACTTAAGCATCGGAGAGGTTTCCACCAGAAAACCACCGGTGGTCCTTTCTAACTTGTGTTTGTGGTGCAAATCAGAGGAGCTCATGGGTTTCCAGTGTATTCCTGGTGCTGGTCATCTTTTGGGCTGAAACAGTGCGCGAGTGGCTATTATGATGGAACCATATTTCACAGAAATATAAAGGGTTTCATGATACAAGGTGGTGATCCAACTAATACTGGCTCTTTGTCCACTTTATCGCTGCCTATTTATTACCTTGTAAGTTCTTATGATGGTCTCTGGATTATTGACGAATTGTTTATCGTTAATCTCTTCTCATATCGATAGTTTAATTACTAGAGAAGTTTGATAATTTTGAGTAAAAAGACAGCAGCATGTTTTTTCTACCAGACTTGTTTGGTATATTCATTAAATTCCTAAAAAATTAAATATCTATATTCTTACACTACCACGTTTATTGCAATAATGATGTTGAGTTTTTTGACAGTCCTTTTATATATTTTTGGGCACAATTATTCAGTATAAATAATATCTCATTTTAGGGCTAGAAACTGATCGTTCGCTTTTATCTTCTCGTTCTTCTTATTTTTCGTAGTTAGGTAATTTGGATTGCTTTCGCCAGACGCCATGTCTAAAAGCTACTTCAAGCTAGAACATCCCCTCGGTATAATCGGTACTCTGATTGTTAATTAACCCTAATACTTATATGTGCTTTGGTTCCGTTGATTTGCTCTATTGAAGTTTATTGTGTGTGTAGAAGTGATATTTTAATTCACAGACACTGACAACGTGGTTAAACAACTAATATATTTTTATCTTGAGAAGTTAAACAACTAATATATTTTTATCTTGATTGGTCTCAGAAAGGAAGGACAAGATACCCAAGATGAGCTGCAAAGGAAGAATCTCAGGGATGAATTGGAGGATCAGGAGAGGAGGCATTTCTCATCTAAAGGTTGGTATTTATACGAAATTAATAAGATCTGGACATTTTAATGTGAATGATCAACTTTTTACGCCAAGTTTCTGTTGGTTGAGATATTTATCCCATGTATATATACTTCTTTGACCAAATTCTTCAGATGAATGATATAGGGATATGGCGGTTCTATTTTCTATTTTCTGAATTTTTATTTTTTTTGTTATTTCTGAGCTCCATAATTCTTTTGGCCTAATGTTTGCCTGGGTTTTTGATTTCATGTTTTTGGCTTCGTAGGGGTTATTACGAGATGACACAGCTTGATGAGGACGATTACGTCGAAGTGCCCGACTCTGAAGAATGGTATGATTTCGAAGTCTGGTTTCAGAACAGAAGAGACTCGGGTGTCGTGATATGAATGGTTCGGCGTTGGTCAATATGTTTATGGACGTGGTTAGTTTTGTTTTGATATGTTTTTTTAGTGTTTTCAAATGCTGATTTCTGATGGTTCTGTATAATTTAATTCAGAATCATAAATTATAGGATGATTCGATTTTTTACATGAAAGTAAAATTACTTTTGTCATCTATTTTCGAATAAAAATTACATGAAAGTAAAATTATTCAGTAAAATTACATGAAAGTTTTTCTATGCTAAAAACTTCTGATTCTCGACTATTTTTCTCATCTACTATTATTAAATTCAATTATAAATTGTGTTTGTTAACTAATGCCAGAGTAATAATAGAGATTTTTTAGTGTGTGTCCTTGTAATTAAATGTTTTTTTGCTATGAATGTTTTCAACCACCTTCAAGCATCCATGTCTTGCAGGAGCAGTATAAGCAACAGTAATTCCTGCACAATAGTCGATATCTATAATTTTTTAATTGGAAAAACAGCAAAGATGGATATATATATATATATATAATATATATATATATATATATATATATATATATAGTATATATATATATATATATCCATCTTGCTGTTTTTCCAATTAAAAAATTATAGATATCGACTATTGTGCAGGAATTACTGTTGCTTATACTGCTCCTGCAAGACATGGATGCTTGAAGGTGGTTGAGAACAATTTCTGCGCTTCTATAAGAGGTATGTTATACCTGTTCTTGCTTGTATATGTGGGTTTCTCTTGAATGAATTCGAATGTCGAAGTTAGTGCCTAGCATATATGTTGAGACTTGAGACTTTGTGTGTGGTGCTATTTATGAAGTAATAGAGGATAACTAAATTCTTTTTGGCCTACATTACAACTAATCTACAAAATGATCTCAATTAATGGTAGGTAACCTTCTATTCATATCGTTGTATTAATCTACAAACCTAAAGTAATCAACAGAAGTATACCTGATCAAAAAATCGATGGTCGAAAGGGATTATTCGACGTTCACTGATGGTGCATGTTTCATATTTCTCCTCTCTACCTCTTTTTTTTGTGTTTTCTGTACAAAGCATTGGATTTTTTTTTAAGTTTCTTTCTCTTCCATTTGTGTGTTTTATTTATTTATGTATTATATTTTTACATTTTATGGCAAAATTAGCAACTGGGAAGATAATATCTACCTTGCCATTTTTTTTTCCTTAAATTTGTAGTGTATATACAATGAATTGAAGGGGATCTTTGGATGGCCGGCTGATATACGCTCATTATTTTCGAGATCTTTGAAAGAGCGAGGGTCGTCCTCTACAAAAATGGTAATTTGTTATCATCCAACGGTCATGAGGAATTTCACATTTGTTATTTTGTTATTAATGGAACAGTCTTTGTCTAGTTCTTGAAAAATGCTTGAGATCATAAGATGTAATGTGAGATTTCATGATGTCTTGTTTGAAAGCGTACTAAGGAGACATTGATAGTTGATCTAGTCATTTATAATGACTGTTGAAATGATAAAATTCATGTTGTTAAGTGCGCATTATATATATATTTTTTTTTTATTTTTTTTTTGGATACTTGTGTTGTTTGTATTGACATCTTATGGTGATTGTGTATTATAGTTATTAATGACATGTGTTGGTGACCTTGGGATTATATAAATGAAATGTGTTTTGTGATTTAATTAGGTACTAGAATTGTGATATATGAGTAGGCTTGGAAAAGGAAATATAAATATAAATCTTGAATGAAATTCCAGAAATGTAAAAATATAGAACGGTTATCAAAAAACCGTTCTAGAAAACAAATATTCTAGAACTCCTGTTTTTACAGGCGTTCTGGAAAGTATACTTTCCAGAACGCCTATTTTTCGAGGCGTTCTGGAAAGTATACTTTCGAGAACGCCTTAAAAAGGGACGTTCTGGAAAGTCTAAAAATCAAGAACGCCACAACAGGGCGTTCTTGATTGTCAGACTTTCAAGAACAGCTCCATACAGAACACCTCAGCAGGGCGTTCTGGATTTGCAGAAACAGGTGTTCTTAAAAGATGTTTCTGCACTAGTGTACGTTCGTTCCGATCGAAGCCAACCTCTCAATCAACCCTATCATCTTCAAGACATGCTCAGACACCTTGCCCCCATCATGAAGCTTGCACTTAAAGAGATCTCTTAGCAGCTCATACTCCATAGTTTGAGCTTGCGAAGCATAGAGATTCTTCAAATGCTCCAACATTTCGTAAGGGTCCATGTGTTCATGTTGTCTCTGCAATTCCATCGTCATCGCAGTTAGCATGACACATTGTGCCAAAGTTGCATCATCCTTATGTTCCCCATGAATATCCATGTCAAACTTGGCATATTCAGGAGAATTTTTATCAGGAATCCCAGGAACAGGTGTGTCTAACACATGCTCAATCTTTTCCTGTCTCAGAACTAAAAGCGGATTGCGCAACCAATCCATAAAGTTTGGTCCAATCAACTTGTTCGTTTCAACCAAACATTTCAATGATAAATTCGACATCTTAACTAATCTGGAGAAAATAAATAGAGCGGGAATTAAAAATCTAATTCTAATTCCTATGATCATAATTATTAACTAATTAACAAGGACTTTAATAATTAGTTCCCACTATTTTAACATATTCTATGACCCCACGATAGAATACGGACTCACATCAAATATGGTCATAGTGAGACAAGATCCATATTCATACTATTGCAGCCTCTGCTAGGGCTGATGTCCATAATAGCACAACTGGTAGGTGTCCAAACCAATTATACACAATTATAACTCTTGGTCGATCGAATATAATTCAATCTTACGCCCTTAGTTGATTTCGACGCTAGGGCGACAAGAAAGAACTAAGCGAGTCAACCTCATTACACGATCGCAAACATATGCACCTATGAGCGAGCCTTGACCTCGTCGACCGGAGCAAGCACTAGGGTGCAAATACTCATGGACGAAAAAGGTTTCGTACTCACCCAATTATAATGGACAGCGTGTTCATCCAAGATGAGACCCATATTTTATTTAGGGAACATTTATCGGGGTTTAACAATTAACAAGATCCAAATGAACAGTAAACAATTATTGGGCGCCGCCTACCCATAATTTATAAGCAAACGGTCCAAAAAATATTGGGCGTCGCCTACCCAGAGTTTGTAAGCAAACGGTCTGACAAATACTGGGTGCCGCCTACCCAGGCAATATATTCGGACACTATACTAAAAAGTAATATACGAGTCACATAGATAATTAGGACAATTCCATAATTAATTCAAAATTCAAAATTTTAATTTAATTCACATTATCAAATAATGCAACTATACAATAATAATAATAATGGGTTAATCATTTAAATTTAGAAAAATTAAATTCAAGATTTAATCTGATTTCTAAATTACTTTAAAAGGTTTAAATTTAGAAATTATTAAATTCCAAATTTATTATTTCTAAATAATTTTAAAAGGTTTATTTTAGAAATTATTCAATTCCAAATTTAATTATTATTTCTAAATAAATTTTTAAAAATTCTCTAACTTAGAAATTAATTAAATTCTAAATTTAAAATTAATTTCTAAGACAATTTTAAAAGAATTTTAGTAAAAATACAAATTTCAAAATTTTCAGCATAGCCAGACAGACCCTTAAGATTTTTTTGAAAGTTTTAGGGTCCTTTCTGCAATTTTCAAAATTTTTAATAATTACAGAAATGCCATTTAGACTTAAAATAGCTTTCTGAAAAGTTTTTGGGGTCAAAACACAGTTTCTGAAAAGTTATGGGCAGCCTCGTAGTTTTCTAAAAACTTAAGGCAATTTTGTGATTTTTAAAAATTTCCAGAATTACAATCAAGCCCAAAACTATATCAAATTCTCAAGATTTTACCCAAGCCCTCATTCGAATTTAGGGCTTTCGATTCGGGCCTCGTCAGCCAACACCACCAATGTCAAACTTCTTCCCGTGAATGAATAAGCCGTCAGAAGCGAAGGCCCGCCAGAAAGCTTCCGGAGCCACCGAAAAACGCGGCCTGAACCGCTGCGGACCCGCGGACCATACACTGCTCCTACGCCACCTCCGTATGGCCGCCCTTTGGAGATCGCGCCGCCTGCCCAGCAGGCTGTCGATCCGTTCACGGCATCGCCTGCCATTTCCGATCGAGAGGCACAGGGAGTTCCACCGGAATTGGTCGTGAGGAGCAGGTATACTGTTCCCAGTTTTCAAAGTTTCAATTAGTAAATTCACGTTTGCAGATTTTCAATTTTTTTAAATAATTTAATCTAATTAAATTAAAACAAAACCTTCTAATCAAATTAAAAACCTATCAATGATTTTAATCAAATTAAAACCACTAAACAACAAATTAACCCATGATTAATATTATGAAATTATAAATATAATCGTTGACACAGTCCCTGGCTCTGATATCACTGTTGGAATTCGTAGAGACGAACACCATGCTCGTGCAGCGGAAGTTTTAAAAATTTTTTAGATCCAACAGATCCATCCTCTAAACGAATATATTTATATAATAAATAACTTGATAAAAGCATAAAACCGTTACAGTAAATTCAGATTCGAGTTCAACACTAAGGTATCCACGCGATTAATTCTCCAACTTCAAGATCCAACTTCAGTGTATTGCTATCGTGAAGAAAGCTAGGAAATCTCACGAAAGATCAAGAACTCCCAATCTCAAAATTAGGATTTATGTTTTCTAAAAACTCTCTTGTCTRTTTGTTTTATCATTGTTTACAACTTATGACTTTATGTTATATTTATACGTACATAAGAGAATCCTAATCCTCTCTCAATCTCAAAATTATGATTTATATTTTCTAAAAACTCTCTTGTCTCTCTGTTTTATCATTGTTTACAACTTATGACTTTATGTTATATATATACGTACATAAGAGAAAGCTAATCCTAAAAAGTATTGGACTTGTCCAAGACATGAGTCCAAAACAATTTTAGCCAAAGTACCTTTATTAATGTAACATAGATAATTAAATCCAAATCCAATTTAATTTAATTAAATAATTTCTATCAAACAGAAATTAATATCATAATTAACAATTAAATATTATAATTCTAAATTGAAAATTTAATACTTTCTTGATACACTCTTAAATCGAAAAACTAATCGCATATAATGTGATCCTATAGGCCTTTATATATGACATCAATCCAATGATGATCTAAACAAAAGTTCTAGACGACTTAGTTGGACGAACTCAATATATAAAGAACATTCACTTGAACTCAGCGAATTATAACCTTTATACAAAGTTTTGGTGAAATTCCTTTCATTTTGAATCACTTGATTAAGCTTAAGATTTATCCATGTGTCTATCTCAATGGCTTAATCAATTTATCTCATCTTTTTTAGTCGACAACTAGACAATACTTCAATTACTATATAAATATGTCTCTTGCATTGGCCAATGACTTTAGTCGACCTAATATAGAGATTATGAGTGATCTCTCTAGAAATTCCAATCGAGGAATGAATTCTTTCTTGGCTCAACTACCACCTTCATTTACATCATGATGCACCCAATACAAGCCGTACCTATCCCGAAAGGAGTGCAAGCATTGGTCATGGTCAAAGTACATCAATCAGTAAACAAGATGCGTATTGACGTCAAGTCAAACGATTATCACACGCTTTATACACTAATATGTTTATAAACATACAATAAATAACTTATCAGTAGGGTTAACCAATACTCTCCAAAGTACCCATGTGCCCATCACGAATATCTATTATTCGCAGTTGAGCCAAACTTTTGTGCACCCCAATTAAATATATTTTGAATTGAAAACACGCAAGCTTGCTCGCAAGAGTACGAGGGCGCTTGTAGAGTGGAAAGCTGACTCGAGTCGTTTCTCAAGGACAACAAATTATCGGATCTCAGACAGTTGTTCATAAACAAGTAACCAAATAATATGTTTTTGGGGTTTTGTTTTGAATTTTCGATTAAAAACTACTAATTTAAAAAGCAAGATTAACTAAATTTTAGACCAAATTACTTATTCTAAATTATTAACTGAATTAACTAAGTTATTTAAGCTAATTAACTAACTGAAAATTAAACTAATGATTAACTAATTTTAAAAACTAAATTAAATTAACTAATCCTAGATTAATTAACTAACTAATTAACTAATTAATAATCTAAACTAATTATTTCAAAAACTAATTAATAACTAAGAAACAATTCAGGTTCAACAAACTGAAACTAACAATTCAACTAACTAATTTAATTACTAACGGTTATAATTTCTAACAGCTAACTGTTACTGCTAACTGTTTGACTAACGGTTAACAGAACCTAATAATGCTTAACTGTGAAAACTATGAATATTCAACGCACGAATGAACTTCAACCAATCAGAGCATCAAACATCCAACGAGTAGCATGAATAACTGGATATAAACTATGATTAAATAACTAAATACGTTCAGCGAATCTAAACAAAACGAACATAAACTAACTATTATCGAAAATTTGAAAACTAAGATTAAAACTACGAAAACTAATTAAAAGGTTCAGATTACTTGCTATAGCTACTGGAACAAAAATATCTTCGGCTATTCCGAAGAGTGAACGCAGCAAAACGAGCTTCTACGGATGAACGGAGTCGAACGGCTTCGAGAACACGTCATCGTCGATTCTTGGTTGCTCCTCGGTCGTAACGTTATCGATGTTGTTTTCCATCTCCAAACCCTAGGATTATGTTTATGGTAAGTTTTTAGGGTCACAAGTACGTCTGGAACTCGGATTAATGGGTGGTTTATATAGAATTCGCGTAACTTGGGCTGCAAGATACACAGGTCGGTTACTGGGCCCGTTTACGGTAGCGTTTTACGGTTAGGAGCTACTGTAAACCTCTATGACACCTCCTTACGGTGACCCTTACGGTGAGAAATGCAACCGTAAGGCTCTCTGAACTTCTTCTACGGTGTTGTGTACGGTGTTCCATTACGGTAAGGTAACCGTAAGGCTAACCGTAAGCCTCCAAGACTTGCTACATCTTCGCCGGAATGTTCGTTTCTTGTCTCTTAATCATATTTCATCTCTTACACGTCGAGCCCTTCCGGTTACTTAGCTGTAAAGTGAAAAACGTCAAATAATCACTTATTTACATCAATCTAGATTAAAAGATGGTAAAATAAGTTGGAGATACAAATATTCGAATTTAAGCTTAATCCATCCAACTTATACCAAAAATGATAAGAAAAAGTAACTAAAACACAACTATAAATGAGCATAAATACGTGTTAATCAACTACCCCACGCTATATTTGTTTGTTCGTCCTCGAACGGACGCTAGTTCAAAGTATGACTTAGAAAGAAAATCAGCTTAGGCAATGGGTCGTGCTATGCTATGAATCAAACTTTCTCGCTTTAAATATAAAAAGCTCATCCGCAAGAGAACGGAGCTGTTGTAGGCGATAAGCTGACTCGAGTCGAATCACAAGGAAGACTAATCGGAAACTATTTCGGTGTTCGATTTTACGTACGTAGAAACGAAAATAAAAACTAAACTAAACACTCGATCAAATAGAGTTTGAGGTGTTCTAACATCTACGAGTAATAAAATTTAAAAGCTTTAAAATGATTAATAAAAGCAAGGGTCTAGTGCGCCGAAATCGTCTCCACGATCGGGGTTATCAATCTCGATCGTTCTAAACGACCCTAAGCACACTAGACCGATAAACTTAGCCAACAAGCATCATCATATTCAAAAGCATAATTTCAGCAATTAAAAGCATGATAATTACCAAGCATCTAAACAAATACTAAGCAAACTGAAAACAAGAAGAACAAGGGAAACTAAATTAACGAAACTGAAGTTCAACTTCAACATCCGACGATAGTCAAAGCCAAATACATAAAGCAAATAAAAAGGTGCAGAAAAACCTATAATCTAGAAAAGCATCAGCCATCTAATGAACTTCAGCGTCGAGAAACGGTCTTGAATGTCGGAGGGCATAGAAACGATGAAACTATAAATTATTAAAAGCTAAGCTTGCATGAACTGAACGGGGCATGAACCGAGGGTTCTCTATATTATTCTGACCTTTCCCCCTCGTCCCAGCATTCTAAAATGAAGAAAACCACCGGCCTTTTATAGATTTTTCAAAAATAACCGCTCAAACTGCTGGAGCGTCGATGGTGCATCGATCGATGCGGGCGCAGGCTGCTCGCGTCGACCAGGCAGTGCGTCGATCGACAAAGCTAGGATCGACGCAACTGCAAGTGTGCATCGACCAAGTGTCGACGGTGCATCGATCGACACGGGCGCAGGTTGCGGGCGTCGGCAGCTAGTGTCGGCAGGACTCGTACACTGGGTAACCCAGTGTCAGACTGGTACCCAGTGTCAGCACAGTACATTGCTCATCCAATCTTCGTCCTCTCGAGCTATAACACTAAAATAAACTAGATTATTTCATATAAAATAAAGTAAAAACACATTAAACACCAAACGAGACGAAAAACATCAAAATGAAGAAAAACGATAAAAAGATAAACCTAAACACCCTAAAAGCACACAACATACAATGCAAAAATACATGAAAATCACATACAAATATGTACAAATCATGCTACATACATAATTTTTGAAAATATAGATACAAGGCACACAATGCCAAACACTCCACCTTATTACATTGTCGCTTCATAAGCAAAATCATGCATCCTCTCAAAAGGGAATATATATATATATATATATATATATAAGCACTCGAGCATTGCTGCATGGGACGTGTTTTCACTCAAATCATACCAATACTCGCACAGTAAATAAGCACGGAAAATCAATCTCTTTTCAATCGCAAATTAAGTGGGATGTCAAAACTAAGAATCGAAAAAGGTCTTTTCGGGTTGTAATGTAAGGCTCTTTGGACGGGTAAGGAATTTTTAAGTCGTGTGGCTAAATCACTCACTCAACCTATTCTAATCACGAATCAAAGTGCTTCCCCTCGTTCAAAAGAAAAACCTCACTAAACACTCACAACGTAGCCTTTATACTTAGGCTATTTCTCAACTCGATACTCTGAAACCGACTTGTAGCTCAAACCACTTAAACACTATAGAAGCTCATAACACGCTTCTTACACAACTCTTTTGCCTTTTAAACATTAGGCTTAATAATAAAGTAAACAATAAACACAAGCCTTAATTAGCGCGTAGGCAATGACTAACACAAATTCAACTAGACTCACCATCCTTCTTTTTTCTTCTTTTTTATTTTTCCCACTTCTATATTTTTTTTATTAATGGGGTCTCTCTCTTTTTTTTTCAAAGATGGTGGTCCTTCATATTATTAAAAAATTCATAAATCCCTAATAAAATTCTCCAAAACACTAATAACCAGCAAAATAACGAACTCCTACCCCACGCTATTAATGGGTTAGTAGGGGTCGACTCAATAAAATCACTCAAGGTTATAGTCATGGATTATTTGGCTATGATTCGCTCATTCAGAATTTATAATGGCTAAAATATATAGATATGGCCGGAATAAGGGTTTTATATGTGCCTTAACCTCATTTTCAAAGTCAACTACACACAGCGGTATCAAAGAGATATCAAAACTGAAATTCATTCAAGCACATGTAAAGATGATAATCACTCAGGCTACTCACAGGCTTTTTGCATGAAAAAGTTTTGAATAGACGCTGCTTTTAAGGATTTGCGAAATCAGTTGCATAAAAGTACCATTTTACAATATATAAATAATAATTTTTAAAAGATTTATGCACTTATGCACGCTCAAAAGACAAGAACATTAAATCAAACATAGTTAGCTTTGACAGGCAAGCCATACAAACACAATTAAGCGCAGAAATAGCGATCATTCACGTTAAAAATTATGCATTTCAAAACAAAGACATCAAATTGCACTAACCACACTCAACCACCCCCCTCCCTAAAAACTTGACAATCTCCTGATTGTCATAAATATAAAAGGAAATAAGAGCAAGGGAGATAAGAAACCATCCCTGAAAATTCGATGGTCGAGTCTCTCCAAAAACGCTTGTGCAATTATCCTTCGTCTCAGACCACGTGATTGGATTGTCTTGAACAAACCTATAAAACTAAAAGTAAACAAAACAAGCAAACAAACCATAATTGCGATCAATTGCTACGCGCAAGTGCTCGGTGGAATGTCTTTTGGGATTTGAAACGGCTGGATTGCGGCTCAACATCGTAAATTGTTGGGTTGCAGCTCATCAAAAGGTTGTCGGGCTGCGCCTAACTTGGGTCGGATTGCAACCTCGATCGATGAAAATTAGATGGCAGACGCTACTAGTGGTAAGCTCATCATTATCCTTGATTGTTGCAGCTAGCGATAGGTTCGGTGGTTGATTGTCATTGTTAACGCCTTGAGTGGAACTAGCGGTAAGGCCTTGCGGTAGCGAGATACCGCTATATAATGGTTAATTATCCAGAATAAGCGATTTATCGTATTTACTGCACATCAACACACACATAAACGTAACACGTTAATTGACACAATATAAAAAGATAAAAAGAAAATAAAAGAAAATAAAAAAAAGAAAACGAAAACTAACTAACTCTTGGGTTGCCTCCCAAGAAGCGCTTGTTTAATATCGAAAGCTCGACGCAAGTTGCTTGATCAATTTCTAGCTCGTGGTGGGTACACGAACTCCTTCTTGGTACGATCACGACTCCACATATAATCCTTGAAATAAGGCTTAAGTCGATGCTTGTGGACTTGGAAAATTTATTTCTTACTCTCACCGTACAGTGTGGCTACACCATACTCGTCCATCTCCTTTATTAAAAATAGTCCACTCCATGCGACTTTAAAATTGGTTGGATCAAACTGACGATCAGAATTACATAGCACTAGTTGACCAACCTTCAACCTTCCATCATCTAACTTCTTATCAAAAAACTCGTACGACTTCTTCTTCTTCGTCGCCCAATCCTTGCGATATGACTTTCCCTTTTTCTTTGCACGTTTAAAATTATCGTAAGGGTCGGGGGAAACAATCTTTGGATTTCCACGTGTTGGCTTTATTTCCTTCTTGGATTCAAACTTCGAACGATCTCGTTGTGATCTCAACTCCACTTTTGGCTCGGTTTTAGGAAAGTCAAACTTCATGGGCAATCCATCATCAAATGCATCTACATTATCACATAGCTCAATTCCCAGAGAATCCATCAAATGCTCCCCGCTCAAGTTTTTCTTGCCATCCTCATTATCAAACTCTTTGATCGTGCCGATGCTCACGAGTTCATTCACGTAAGAATCTACCAAATCAATAGTAGAACATTCGTCCCTTATAAATGGTGCAGGAATCTTATGAATATCTTGAAGTGTAAAAGTCGCCGTTTCGCCGAAGACGGACAGAGTCATCCTCCCTTTGTTTACGTCGATCACCGTGCGCGTTGTAGACATGAATGGACATCCTAACAAAATGGTGTGTTCTCGATTCTCGCTAACGTCCATAATGACAAAATCGACCAGCACCACTAGCTTGTCTACTTGTACTAAGACATCTTCCACAATCCCTAAAGGTAGCCTTATCGTTCTATCCGCCAATTGTAATCTCATTGTGTAATGCCCAATATTTTATCTCCTTATTATGTTAAGCCCAAAATTTTTAATTTTATATTCTATTATTTCAAATCCAATAAGCCTATTACCCAAATTCAATTACTTTGTTTTCATTGATTTTATTTTTATTCTTTTTTACCAAAGCCCGAATTCAACTATATTATTTTGTTTTACCTAAACCCAAATCAAAACCTAACCATAAAGCCCGGTTTCACCAAGACTATAATTCTACCCTAACTTTTCAAAAATTAAATCATATCATTGGTTTATAAAGTAAAAATCAAAGCAACTCCAACCATTACAATGTCTCTGCATACACAGCCGCAAGGTGAAAACTGATTCTTGTTTTCTAACTTTCTTTCAAAGAATTGGTTTCAAACCACAACAAATTGCCATCCCAATCTCCTCAAGACAAAACCACTGTTTCTCCAAAATCGACTGCGAGTTTTCCGATGCCACAAACCCGAATCACAAAAAACCATCACGCTGCTGGAAGTTCCTTGCCAAAATCGAAAGCCATCCACAAACTCGAATGAGTTTCTGACAAGCCAACCAAATCCCCCAAATCCAAACCCGCAGCCCGATTCAAAGAGGCCCGGATCACCAATGCTTGGCTGCCTCTGTTTTTCAGTCACCACCGAAGCCACGACAGCCCCAATCYAACCCCTGTCCAAACCCAGACAGACCCACAGCCGGTTCCAAAACAGGGGCCGAATCGCCAACCACCATTCTTCAACCACCGGACAAACAGGGTCCAGCGACGCCACGATGAACATGCCAAATCAGCCGTAGACCGATCGAGATCCGAAAAGCCGCAGGATTCTGCCCTCGGCACTGATTGTACAATCGCCATTTTCTGGTTACCACCAAAGCCAACGCTGTCGTAACCATCCCCTGAACCAAATCGGCAGCTACTCTCGGTCACCCCCCATAGTCGCGTTCGAGTGCCACCTCCGCCACCTTTAGTCCATCGCAGCCGTTGTCGAGCGCCGCCGATTCGCCGGAGATGCTGAGTTGTCGAAGAGCCGAGGATGCCAAATCGAGCCATTCACCGGGCCCGTCACCACTGCCACAGGATTTCTACCACCGCCACGCTGCCGCCACGTTTGTGGTCGCCGCATTCTCGTCAACGGAGAGTCTTGGCCACGCGGCTGATCTCTTGAATTGGAAGAAGAAAGATGAATAAAGAGACGGGGCTAATGAATTGGGGATGGGTTTTCTATTTTATACCCAGCCTTTTCTGAAATATCACCAATTGGCCCCAAACAACTTTTATCCTCGTTTAATTGACCCCAGAACTATTGATCCTATTCAATTGAGCCCTTAATGTACCCAAAACTCCAAGCTCAGCCCCCAAACTTACAAGAAAATCTATTCCAGCCCACATAACTTTCCAATTATCTTATTTCCAGCCCTCCAACTGTTAGAATAGAGTGACCGACAAGCCAACTTGTGGCTGTGGTCTGACCATTCTCTTGCAATACAATCAGTTTTCATTCGTAATAATATCTTTTATACATATTGGCATTCCATATCTTTTATCCCATGCTAGTTGCATAGGTATGGTCCTGATAAAGTTACTTTATTACGGTGGATTGGTCTAGCAGAACCGTGAGATAATCCAGCACGTAATGTAACTCATCGAACTTGTTCCTAGTCGTAGGGTTACGCCATAATTACACTAAGTACTAGTCTTAACGGGAAAGGCCTGTATCCTC
>BMAC01000015.1:1582619-1612108 GCA_014905375.1 Phtheirospermum japonicum | reverse complement strand
TTTTTAAAAGTAAAAACTCTCTTTTTTGTTTGTTTGATTTGTTGGAGTGTTTCAAAAGAAACAAAATTCTCTTTCCTTATCAAACCCGTAAGCCTACTTTTCAATCAAGTTTCTTCTTCCCTTTAATAACCGTGTGGGCTCAAGGAAGTTTCAAAAATAAAAACTCTTTTTTCTTTCTCAAACCCGTATGGGCTTTCTTTCCTTTTGTTTTATTTAAACAAAGGCCCAAACAAACAAATGGGCTTTAAAAGATTTTATTTATTTGTTAAAACAATTATGGGCTTGTGAGGAAAAGGAAAATGGCCCAAGCAAAATAAAAAAACAAGACACACTTCTTCTCTCCAACACAAAAAGGGGCAGACGGCTTTTCTAAATATACCGAGAGAAGAGACGAAAAATTCAGAAAATTAAAAACCCAAGCCATCCCCATCCACCGTCCAATTTTCTCCGTCGTTTTTAATCTCTCGACGGTTCTAGTGCACCGTCGCGAGTATATTGGGTTATTCGGTGTGTGATTTGATTTACCGGAGATTCGTCGCAGCTTCGTAAACCCGTCGTCGGAGGATCATCGTTCGTCGGATATCCGAACGTTCGCCGGAACCCCGCTCTGCCTGTCAGCCACCGTGCCGACGCCATAGCCGAGAACAGGAGCCCCACGTCTCTGGGAAAAATCGCCGACGTCCTCCGTGCTGCCACGCAATCGCTGCCAACCCGTCGCTGTTTTTCCCAGCCTCGTCGCCGGAACTGTCATTCCGTCGCCGGACGCTTCATCCCCGCAGCCGAGTCACCCCTCTGCCGCACGGCCTTTGTCGTCGCGCTGCACCGCTGCTGTCGGCCAAGGCAAAGTTCCAGCCGCTGCGTTCCGAGGACCGCCTCCGGTTGCTGTCAACCCGTCATCTCCACCCGACAGCCGCGCCGAAGACTGCCTCGCCGTCCGTGAGGTGTGTGGCTGTTCTCTTATATATATATATATATGATATATATATGTATGTTTGTGTTTGTTATCTGATAATAAATATATATGCATATAAAGATATATATGTGCTGCTTGTATTGTGCTGGGTTTGAATTATTTATGCARGCAGTGTAAATATTTTAATGTATTGCATGAAAAATGCATGCTGTGCATGCGTAAGATATGCATGTGTGTATGTGCATGACATCATGTTAATATATATATATATATTATGCATGTTATTATATATAATATATATATGTATAAAATGTTTATGTATATATATAATATATATATAATTGTTATATATATATGTTTAATAGAAAATTACCATGCTCGTTCGATTTTACGAAAATTGAATTGTTTCTATTTATTAAAATCAATTAAAACATTGTTTCAATTAATTGATTATAAAATTGGACCGTCGTCAATTGAATTCGATTCAATTAATTTAAATTTTTAAAAAAATTTGTTTTCCGCTGCGCGACGGTACCACCGATTCCCAACACCAACTTCATGAACATTACCAAAAACATCCATATCTACAATTTTATTTAAATTCCATGACCGGGAGTTGGAATCAAGGTTACGAATTCATTATCTTTTCAATTATCCCAAATTAATTTTTAAAACAAAGTACTAAGTTAAGCTATTATTTTCAATCTAGGAAAAGAGGATTCTCAAACCTTTGGTTTTTCAAGCAAGAGCATCTACATTTGCGTTTTCACGAAACAACATTCAAAGGTGGGTGATTCTAAACTTTCTCAAAACTATATGTTTGTCTATATTAAATGCAATTATATGAATTATCTATGTCTCAATGCAACATTACATAGTAGCTTTCGAGCTAAACAACAGACAGTATGTTGTAGCAATTTATTTATGATTTATATGATTTCTTCTTAACATTGCCGAACGTGTTCTATGTTTTTCTATGTTAAATGCGATTGTATGAATTATCTATGTCTCAATGCAACATTCCATAATAGCTTTCGAGCTAAAACAATAGTAGCTTTCGGGCTAAAACAACAGTAGCTTTCGAGCTAAATCTATGATTGGCCAACATCTATGTCAAATTTAAAATAAAGTTTGGGACTTATGTTTCCGTTTAAGATCCATGAATAGTCGAGTTACTGATATTTTGATTCATCAAGTGAATCTCTTCTATTTAAAAAAATGTTTAAGTTTTAATTACGCTTCTGCTCAATTTATGTTGTGACTGTGATTTATTGAAAACTCATGCCCTTGTCTTTTTTTTTTTGAAAGTTTTGTTTATGAAAAATCAAATTTTACATTTTTTTGAAATTGGGGTGTGACACATCGTGGTCGGCTTCAGCGGTCCTAGGTCAAACTCCTTGTAAATTGAGTGAGGCATTAAATTTATGCTAGTGCCAAGATCGAGCATCCCCCTTGCCGTTTGTCCATTCCCGAGAGAAATAGTTACACAAAAGCTCCTGGGATACTTCTCTTTGGGTGGCAATGGTTTCTTAAATATATCACTAACCTCTCTTATCAAAGCCACATGTTGATTTGCAGCCCAGCGCCTTTCCCTTGATGCTAGCTCCTTGAAAAATTTCACAAATGCTGGCATCGTCTTTATCACCTCTAGCAGGGGGAGGTTAAGATTAACATTTTTCAATAAATTGTATAGCTCCATGAATTTTTTATTCTCCTTGGCCGGACATAGGCGACTTGGAAAGGGAACATGATCATAAATGGTCAACTTCTTTGGTGGTGCATTTAAGGAATCGATGGGGTCTTCAGTTGCTGTCGGCCCTGAAATATTTGAATTTGAAGATTTATGCATTAGATCGACCGATGTGGTTGCATCTACTTGTGGTTGGGTTTCGACTTCTTCCTTGTCGTTCTCCTTTTCTAGCTCTAAGCCGTTATCTACCTCTTTTCCACTTCTCAGGACATGAATAGCTGAGGCTTGCTCTGTCTGACTCGGAAAAGTATTTTTCTCCTTCTTCAATGACGCCATGTCAGTCGCCAATTGTCCTACCATCAACTCCAATCTTCTTAGTCCTGATGAATTTTCAAGAGTGCTTTTGGCCATTTCAGACATCATCGTTCTCAATTCTTTCATATCATCTCGAACTCCCTTAATTTCCTCCTGAACATGTGTGAGGCCATCTTGGTTCTGAATAATTTTGGCGACTTGGTTTTGCTACCACTAAAAGTTGATCAGTTGACTGAACTGTAGTAGGTGTTTGCCCTTGCACATGGAAATTATTCGGGGGCAGTGGTAGTGGTGCTTGCGTATGTGATAGTCTCTGCCCTGAATGTTGATGGTTAGAATAATACTGGATGGCGTTGACATCCCCTCGTTGTTCGTTGTTGAACGGGCACATATTGGCTAAATGTTCGGGGGACCCGCATTGGTGACATGTTGCAACAGTCTTTTTAGAAGCGACCTTGCTCGCTCGCTCAAATTTCCAAGCTGCTAATTTCTCATCAAATATCTCCTCACACTTCGCCTTGACTAATTTGCCCTCATCGAGATCAGGATCGGGAATAGATATTTCTTTAACCTTCAATTTCCTTGGCCGAGAGTTGGTTTGTCTAGACTTTTCGCTCTGCTTCTCTAACACTCGTTTTGCCTCGATGGCCGTTAAATCTCCAAAATCTCCTCCTGATGCTATTTCAACCTCCCTCTTTCCATGGTCCAACAACCCATCAAAGAAAAATTGGTTCGTCATCTCGGGGGAGTAGTTATGGTGGGGTCAAGCTTGCAAAAGCGTCTTGTAACACTCCCATGTTTCGTGAAATAACTCACCCTCCAATTATTCAAACGTAGCTATTTGCCTTAGAAGATGTCCCGTTATTTGGGCCGAATAGTACTGATTTAAGAATTTCTCGCTTATCATTTCCCAATCAGTCAACGATCCAGGTTCTAGGGATAGTAACCACGACTTCGCATTGTCTTTCATGGCATAGGGGAAACAGATCATTTGCACCTCCTCCTGGTTAAGGCCATTAACCACAAATCTACCAAATTCATCTACATAATAGTTGAGAAATGCCAAAGGATCTTCATGGGCACCTCCATGGAAAGTCGGGAGTAAATTCAATTGATGAGGTTTAATCTCCACCTCCCTATTAGTTGGTCCAAGAACAATAGCGGACCTGAAAGGTATAACCTTCGGACGTGCCAAATCACGCTGTCTAGGTGGTTGAGCGTGTCTCGGTGCTCTCTCTCGATGATAGGCAGCCTCATAATCTCCTTCAAAATCTTGGTCATCGAACCATTCATCTACATATCCTCGTCGAGGTATTTGTCGTTCAGAATAATTGCCATGCACGTCCTCGTCATGTTGAGCGTGCCTTCCTCTATTTCCTTGTCTTAGTTGTAGTGGGGCCCGATTGTTTAGTGGTTGATTGCAACCTCCGACGTAACGCGGTTCGCTTCCATAATTCCTATTTCTTCATGTTTGAGGTAAGGGTAAATCATTATTTATAGCGTCGAATAACTCATTTTGGCCGCCTCGATCCATGATTAGATCGTCTCACCATGGACTCAGGAATCTCGTCGCACACAAAATTCATGTCTGAAGAAGAATCGCTCTCGGAAGCTTGTTCAGGTCCTGGTCTCGTTGGATGTGCGCGGTGAATGTCGTCGAAGAATGATGCAAGATCGAGTTGTAGTGATCATCTACCTTGCATAAACTCAACAAGAAATAAACGCACCAAGCAGCAAAGTCCAAACTAAGCACACGAAAGCAAATAAATGAAGAAAATAAAATGAAATAAACAAAATTCCTTGACTCCTTATTGTTGTCCCCGGCAACGGCGCCAAAATTTTGAACCAAACTTTTGTGCACCCCAATTAAATATATTTTGAATTGAAAACACGCAAGCTTGATCGCAAGAGTACGAGGGCGCTTGTAGGGTGGAAAGCTGACTCGAGTCGTTTATCAAGGACAACAAATTATCGGATCTCAGACAGTTGTTCATAAACAAGTAACCAAATAATATGTTTTTGGGTTTTTGTTTTGAATTTTCTATTAACAACTACTAATTTAAATAGCAAGATTAACTAAATTTTAGACTAAATTACTTATTCTAAATTATTAACTGAATTAACTAAGTTATTTAAGCTAATTAACTAACTGAAAATTAAACTAATGATTAAATAATTTTAAGAACTAAATTAAATTAACTAATCCTATACTAATTAACTAATTAATAATTTAAACTAATTATTTCGAAAACTAATTAATAACTAAGAAACAATTAAGGTTCAGCAAACTGAAAATAACAATTCAACTAACTAATTTAATTACTAACGCTTATAATTTCTAACAGCTAACTGTTACTGCTAACTGTTTGACTAACGGTTAACTGTAACGGTTAAAAAAATCTTATAATGGAAAACTATGAATATTCAACGCATGAATGAACTTCAACCAATCAGAGCATCAAACATCCAACGAGTAGCATGAATAACTGAATATAAATTATGATTAAATAACTAAACATGTTCAGCGAATCTAAACAAAATGAACATAAACAAACTATTATCGAAAACTTGAAAACTAAGATTAAAACTACGAAAACTAATTAAAAGGTTCATATTACTTGCTATAGCTACTGGAACTGAAATATCTTTGGCTATTCCGAAGAGTGAATGCAGCAAAATGAGCATCTACGGATGAACGGCGTCGAACGGCTTCGAGAATTTGTCATCGTCAATTCTTGGTTGCTCCTCGATCGTCGCGTTATCGATGTTGTTTTCCATCTCCAAACCCTAGGATTATGTTTATGGTAAGTTTTTAGGGTCACAAGTACCTCTGGAACTCGGATTAATGGGTGGTTTTTATAGAAATTGCGTAACTTGGCCGCAAGTCACACAGGTCGGTTACTGGGCCCATTTACGATAGCGTTTTACGGTTAGGAGCTACCTTAAACAGCTACCGTAAACCTCTCTGACACCTCCTTACGGTGACCCTTACGGTGAGAAATGCAACTGTAAGACCAACCGTAAGGCTCTCTGAACTCCCTCTATGGTGTTTTGTACGGCGTTCCATTACGGTAAGGTTACCGTAAGGCTAACCGTAACCCTCCAAAACTTGCTACATCTTCACCGGAACGCTCGTTTCTTGTCTCTTAATCATATTTCATCTCTTACGCTTCGAGCCCTTCTGGTTACTTAGCTGTAAAGTGAAAAACGTCAAATAATCACTTATTTGCATCAATCTAGATCAAAAGATGGTAAAATAAGTTGGAGATACAAATATACGAATTTAAGCTTAATCCATCCAACTTATACCAAAAATGATAAGAAAAAGTAACTTAGACACAACTATAAATGAGCATAAATACGTGTTAATCAGCAGTCATGAGACTTACTGCATTCTCTAAAAATGTGATGCAGTCCACATGCCGACATATATTATATTATCAATATCTCAATCATGATAATCATTAGTCGTGGCTGTTTTAAGAGTAATGTTTTATCAATGACATCTCACCATATCAATGACAACATTAACTCTACGGTATCATTTATATGAATAATCACAAACAATCAAAATAATAATTCAATAAATGCAATGCCATATATATTATGATATATTTAATAATTGTGATCAAGTATAATGTCTTTAAATCTGATTGTCTCTAGGACTTTCATACTTTCAAAATACTACACGCATTTGCAATTTCGAGATAATTTAACTGGGTCCCTACCTTCAATAGCCCATTTTTACATAAATATACTTTTAAGGTCAATGATGCATTTATTTAAAAATAATTATGCCTGAAGTGGTAATATGGTTGCGATTGACCATCGCTACAAAATTATAAGCACTTCTAGAATGATGTGATTATTAGTATTTATATTACCCAAAATTAGAATTTAAATGTGGGAAAATTGCATTTCTTGTCCTGTAAGTTTGGCCCCTTTTAATTTTTGTCCTGTAAATATATGCGGTTTGAAAATTGTCCTGTATCTTTAAAATTTTCTCGTTTTATGTCCTCTACATATAGGCGGTTCGAAAATTATCCTGTATCTTAAAAAATCTTCGCGTTTTATTAGAGGACATAAAACGCGAAGATTTTTTAAGATACAGGAAAATTTTCGAACCGCCTATATTTAGAGAACATAAAACGTGAAGATTTTAAAGATACAGGATAATTTTCAAACCGCCTATATTTAAAGGACAAAAGTTAAAAGGGGCCAAGCTTACAGGACAAAAATTGCTATTTTCCCTTTAAATATAGATTAATATTGTAAATCATATGTCATATTATTTACCAACTCTATATTTGTCCGATCACATGATTGTAACTAGACTCGTGAAGACTTTGTATGGTGTGAGCGAGATATCGACTATTTAGAAGATGTAATTCTCATGCTAGTACGATGTTTGATATAATGGAAGATATTACCGTGTAATTGGAAAAAAATTGTTACACGTATTTGTGATTTCGAGATGATATAATTGGAATCCCGCCTTTCGTAACACAGTTTTTAGTAGCTCTACTTTAAGGTGAATGATGCATTTATCTATAAAAAAAAAATATCATGTCGAGACTTGTAATATGGTTGCAATTGACTGTCTCTATAATATTGTAAGCATTTAAAGAAAGTTGTGATTAGTAGTATTTATATTATCCAGAATTTTAATTTTAAATATTTCCAAATCATATGTCATATTTCTTACCAACTCCCTATTTAGCTGATCATATAATTATATCTGGACTCGCAAAAGCATTATATGGTGTACCTAAGATATCGAATATTTAGACAATGTAGTTTTTATGCTAATGGAACGCTTGATATAATGTAAGAGATTACCATGTATTTGGAAATAATTGTTACACGCATTTGCAGTTTTGAGATGATTAAATTAGAACCCTGACTTTTGAAGTGCACTTTTTAATAGCTCTACTTTGAAGGTCAATGATGCATTTATTTATAAACTAATTATGTCAGGACTTGTAATATGGTTGCTATTGATTGACATTACAAAATTGTGAGCATTTCTTGATAGATGTGATTAGAGGTATTATTAACAAGACTTGAAAATTTAAATAGATATTAATCTTGTAAATCATATGTCATATTATTTACCAACTCCTATTTAGCCGATCACATGCTAATGTGAAGTTTGATTGCATGGAAGAGATTACCTTGTAATTGCAAATAATATGTTTCATGCATTTTCAATTTCGAGACGATTTAATTGGATCCCAGCCTTCCATAGCCCAATTTTACATAAATTTACTTTTAAGGTCAACGATGCATTTATTTATAAATATATATGCCTGAACTCGTAATACGGTTGTGATTGACAGTCGCTACAAAATTATGAGCATTTTCTAGATTGATGTGATTAATAGTATTTATATTACCCAGACCTTCAATTTTATATATAGGTTAATATTTTAAATCATATATTGTATTATTTGCCAAATCCATATTAGCCGATCACATGATTGTAACTGGACTCAAGAAACTTTGTATGGTGTACACGAGATACTGACTATTTAGACAATGTAATTTTCATGCTATTGTGACGTTTGATCTAATGGAAGAGATTATTGTGTAATTGGAAAATATTGCTACACGCATTTGAAATATCAAAATGTTTTAACTGTCATCCCGCCTTTCGTAGAACAGATTTATATAGCTCTACTTTTAAAGTTAATGTTGCATTTATTTATAAAATAAATATGTCGGGACTCGTAATATGTTTGCGATTGATTGTCGTTACAAAATTATGAGAATTTATGAATATATGTGATTAGTAGTATTTATATTACCTAGAATTTAAAATATAAATATAGATTAATTTGTAAATCATATGTCATATTATTTACCATCTCTCTATTCGGCCGATCACATGATTGTAAGTGGACTAATAAAGACTTTGTATGGTGTTCGCAAGATATCGACTATTTAGTTGATGTAGTTGTTATGCTAATGTGACGTTTGATTGCATGGAAGAGATTACCATGTAATTGGAAATCATTACCGCATGCATTTTCAATTTCGAGATGATTCAATTTAAACCCTGCCTTCCGTAGCGCACTTTTTAGTAGCTTTAATTTGAAGGTTAATGATGCGTTTATTTATAAAATAATTATGCTGGGACTCGTAATATGGTTGCGATTATCCGTCGCTATAAGATTATGAGAATTTGTAGATAGATGTTATTAATAGTATTGATATTACCTATAATTTCAAATTTAAATATATATAATATTGCAAATCATATGTTATTTTTTTTACCAACTCCTTATTTAACCATTTACATGCTTAGAGATGGACTCGTGAAAATATTGTATAGTGTACACACGATATCGACTATTTAGATGATGTAGTTTTTATGCTAATGTGACGTTTGACATAATAGAAGAGATTACCATGTAATTTCAAAATAATTGCTACACGCATTTGCAATTTTAAGATGATTAAATTGGAACCCCGCCTTCCGTAGCACACTTGTTAATAGCTATATTATTGAAGGTTAATGATGCATTTTTTTATAATATAGTTATGTCGGGACTCATAATATGGTTGCGATTGATTGTCCTTAAAGAACTATGACCATTTCTGGATAGATGATATTAGTAGTATTTATATTACCCAAACTTCAAATTCAAATGTAGATTAATGTTGTAAATCATATGTCATGTTATTTACCAACTCCCTATTTAGGCGATCACATGATTGTAACTAGATACGTGTAAACTTTGTAAGGTGTACACGAGATATCGACTATTTAGACGATGTAATTTCCATACTAGTGTAACGTTTGATATAATGGAAGGGATTACAATTTAATTGGAAAAAATGCTACACCCATTTGCAATTTAGAGATAATTTAATTGGAATCGCACCTTCAGTAGCACAGATTTTAGTAGCTCTACTTTGAAGGTCAATGATGTGTTTATTTATAAAATAATTGTGCAGGGACTCGTAATATGGTTGCAATTGATCGTCGTTAAAAGATAATGAGCATGTTTGGATAGGTGTGATTCGTTGTATTTATAATGCCCAGTATCTCAAATTAATATAGGGTAATGTTGTAAATCATATGTCATATTATTCATCAACTCCTTATATAGCTCATCACATGATCGTAACTGGATTTAGGACAACATTTGTTGGTGTACGCGAGATATCGACTTTTTAGTTGACAAAGTTTTTATGCTAAGGTGACATTTGATTGCATGAAAGAGATTACCATGCAATTGCGAAAATATTTCTACACTCATTTGTAATGTCGAGGTGATTTACTTGGAACCCCGCCGTCCGTAGTACACATTTTAGTAGCTCTACTTTTAAGGTCAATGATGCGTTTATTTATAAAGTAATTATGTCGGGACTCGTAATATTGTTGTGATTGATTGTCTCTACAATATTGTAAGCATTTCTCAATAGATGTGATTTGTAATATTTAAATTACACAAAATTTCCAACTTATATATAGATTAATGTTGTAAATCATACGTCATTTATTTACCAAATCCCAATTTAGCTAATCACATGATTGTAAATATTCTCGTGAAAACATTGTACGGTGTACGCGAATTATTGACTATTTAGACAAATGCGACATTTCGTAGAATGGAAGAGATTACCATGTAATTAGAAATAATTGCTACACACATTTGCAATCTCAAGATTATTTAATTAGATCACTGCCTTCCGTATCCCACTTTTACATATCTATAGTCTTAAGGTATGTGATGCATTTATTTATAAACAATTATCACTGAACCCGTAATATGGTTACGATTGACCTTCGCTTTGAGCATTTCTAGATAGATGGTATTGGCCGGTATTTATATTACCCATAATTTCAAATTAAAATATATATTAATATTTCAAATCATATGTTATATTTTTTACCAACTCCCTATTTAGCAGATCACATGATTGTAACTGGACTCGCGAAAACATTGTGTACGCGAGATATAAACTATTTAGACGATGAAATTTTTAGGTTAATATGACGATTGATATAATGGAAGAGATTACCATTTAATTGGAAATAATTTGTACATGAATTTGTAATCTTGAGATGATTTAATTGGAATCCCGCTTTTCGTAGCACAATTTTTAGTAGCTCTACTCTTAAGGTCAGTGATGCATTTATTTATAAAATAAATATGCCGGGACTCGTAATATAGTTACGATTATCCGTCCCTACAAAATTATGAGCATTTCTAGATAGATGTTATTACCAGTATTTATATTACCCAGAATTTAAACTTAAAATATATATTAATATTTCAAATCATATGTTATATTTTTTACCAACTCCCTATTTGGCCGATCACATGATTGTAACAAGACTCGCGAAAACATTGTATGGTGTACACGAGGTATCAACTATTTCGATGATGTGATTTTATGCTTATGTGACGTTTGATATAATGGAAGAGATTACCATGTAATTCGAAATAATTTGTACAAATATTTGCAATTTTGAGATGATTAAATTGGAACCCCGCCTTC
Source organism: Phtheirospermum japonicum (assembly GCA_014905375.1). Classification (NCBI taxonomy): domain Eukaryota; kingdom Viridiplantae; phylum Streptophyta; class Magnoliopsida; order Lamiales; family Orobanchaceae; genus Phtheirospermum; species Phtheirospermum japonicum. Next base: position 1,600,679 of record BMAC01000015.1, on the reverse strand, counting down.
CGTAGCGCACTTTTTAATAGCTCTAGTTTGATGGTCATTCATTAATTTACTTATAAAATAGTTATATCGGGCCTCGTAATATGGTTGCTTTGTATCTTTGTTACAAATTTATGAGCACTGCTTGATAGATGTGATTAGTAGTATTTATATTACTCAGAATATCAAATTTAAATATAGTTTAATGTTGTAAATAATATGTCATATTATTTACCAACTCCCTATTTAACCTATAACATGATTTTAAATGAAATAACAAAAACATTCTATGGTGTACACGAAATATCAATTATTTAGATGATGCACTTTTTATGCATATGTGATGTTTGATATAATGGAAGAGATTACCATGTAATTTGAAATATATTATACACGCATTTGATATTTTGAGATGAATAAATTGAACCCCGCCTTCCGTAGCGTACTTTTTAATAGCTCTAATTTGAAGATCAATGATGCGTTTATTTATAAAATATTATGTCGGGAATCGTAATACGGTTGCAATTGATCGTCATTACAAAATTATGTGCATTTAGATTTGATTCGTTGTATTTATATTACCTAGTATTTCAAATTAATATAGTTTAATGTTTTAAATCATATGCCATATTATTTACCAACTCCCTATTTAACCGAGCACATGATTGTAAATGGATTCGGGAAAATATTTATTGGTGTACGCGAAATATCAACTATTTAGTTGACAAATTTTTTATGCTAATGTTACATTTGATTGCATGGGAGAGATTACCATGCAATTGCAAAAATATTCTACACTCATTTGTAATGTCGGGATAATTTACTTAGTACCCCGCCTTCTGTAGTACACAACTTAGTAGCTCTACTTTTAAGGTTAATGATGCATTTATTTATAAAATAATTATGTCGGGACTCGTAATATGGTTGCGATTGATCGTCCCTACAGTATTCTAAGCATTTCTAGATAGATGTGATTTGTAGTATTTAAATTACAAAAAATCTCCAACTTATATATATTAATGTTGTAAATCATACGTCAGATTATTTACCAACTCCCTAATTAGCTGATCACATGATTGTAAATGTTGTCCTGAAAACATTGTACGAAGTACGCAAAATACCGACTATTTAGATAAATGTGACATTTCATAGAATTGAAGAGATTAACATGTAATTAGAAACAATTGCTACACAGATTTGCCATATCGAGATTATTTAATTGGATCCCTGCCTTCCGTATCCCACTTTTACATAACTATACTCTTAAGGACAATGATGCATTTATTTATAAACAATTATGACTGAACCCGTAATATGGTTGCGATTGACCTTCGTCACAAAATTATGAGCATTTCTAGATAGATGTTATTGGCCGGTATTTATATTACCCAAAATTTTAAATTTAAATATATATTAATATTTCAAATCATATGTTATATTTTTTACCAACTCACTATTTAGTATATCACATGATTGTATCTAGACTCGCAAAAACATTATGTACGCGAGATATAAACTATTTAGACGATGCCATTTTTACGTTAATGTGACGTTTGATATAATGGAAGAGATTACCATTTAATTGGGAATAACTTGTACATGTGTTTGCAATTTTGAGATGATTTAATTGGTATCCTGCCTTTCATAGGATTTTTAGCAGCTCAACTTTTAAGGACAATCATGCATTTATTTGTAAAGTAAATATGTCGGGTCTCGTAATATGGTTGCGACTATCCGTCCCTACCAAATTATGAGCATTTCTAGATAGATGTTATTACCGGTATTCATATTACCCATAATTTAAAATTAAAATATATATTATTATTATAAACCATATGTGATATTTCTTACCAACTCCCTATTTAGCCGATCACGTGATTGTAACAAGACTGGCGAAAACATTGTATGGTATACGCAACGTATCAACTATTTAGACGATGCGATTTTATGCTGATGTGACGTTTGATATAATTGAAGAGATTATCATGTAATCGAAAATAATATGTACACACATTTGTAATTTTGAGATGATTAAAGTAGAACCTCGTCTTTTGTGGTGCACTTTTTAATAGCTCTACTTTGAAGATCAATGATGAGTTTACTTATAAAGTAATTATGTTGGGACTCATAATATGGTTGCATTGTATTATCGACAAAATTTTGAGCATTACTTAATAGATGTGATTAGTAGTATTTATATTAATCATAATATAAAATATAAATACACTTTGGTGTTGTAAATAATATGCAATATTATTTACCAACTCCCTATTTAACCGATCAAATGATTGTAAATGGTATCATGAAAACATTGTATGGTGTACGTGAAATACCAATTATTTAGACGATGCAATTTTTATGCAAATGTGATGTTTGATATAATGGAAGAGATTACCAATAATTAAAAATATATACTACACGCATTTGAGATTTGAGATGAATAAATCAGAACCCCGCATTCCGTAGTGCACTTTTTAATAGCTTTACTTTGAAGGACAATGATGTGTTTATTTATATAAGATTATGCCGGGACTCGTAATATGATTGCAATTGATCGTCATTACAAAATTAAGAGCATTTATGGATAGATTTGATTCGTTGTATTTATATTATCCAGTATTTCAAATTAATATAGGTTAATGCTATAAATCATATGCCATATTATTTACCAACTCCCTATTTAACCGATCACATGATCGTAACTGGACTCGGGACAACATTTGTTGGTGCACGTGAGATATCGACTATTTAGTTGACGAAATTTTTATGCTAATGTGAGATTTGATTGCATTGAAGAAATTACCATAAAATTGCAAAAATATTGCTACACTCATTTGTAATGTCGGGATGATTTACTTGGAAACCCACCTTCCGTAGTACACTTTTTAGTAGCTCTACTTTTAAGGTCAGTGATGCATTTATTTATAAAATAATTATGTCGGGACTCGTAATATGGTTGCGATTGATCATTCCTACAATATTGTAAGTTGTTTTTCATGTAATTATGGTGTTTTTCTCATATTTCAATTAGGGTTTAGTGTCATTTTTAGTGGTTTCGATTCGAGTTTTGTTAAGTTATTAAGTAGTTTTTCTTGTTTTGTTATTTTTCATGCTTCTTTTGCTTTTAGACTTAATTTGGTTAAATAGGTTCAATTACTTTGAGGTTTGGCGTGATTCTTGGGTTTTTATGATCAAAATCCCTATTTTCATAGGTAAAGGCATTGAGGACCAAAGTTCAAGCCAAGCCGTGCCAAAATCGGTGCCAAGAGCAAGTTCGTAAATGGCCAAACATCCTGGAATATTATCCAAGACAAGCCTTGCTTGGGCAAGCCAAAACTCACACCAGCCCATGACATGACTTGCCTAAACTCGTGTCAGGCAGCGCCCAGCACGCCCGCTCGCATGCCCGCGTGCATCCGCACCTGCCAACGCCCAGCGCCCGGCGCCAGGCAGCGCCAGCCTGTGCCAATGCCTACGCGCACTCACCAACCCGCGTGATGCGCCCATCGCTAACCTCAGCGCCATGCGATGCCGATTACCATGCCATATCCAGCGCCAACGCCCACGCCAAAGTGCACGCCCAGCACCTTGCCAAAACCCGCATCATGCCTTGCGCCTTCTCACGCCAAAACTTGTGCCATGCCTTGCGCCTTCTCACGCCAAGATCCACGCCAGCCTGCACGCCAAACGCCTTTCTACCCCTGTCCAAGCATAGCTAGCGCCTAGCGCCCGGCCATGCACTCCCAAGTGTGCCCAACCTCGAGCCAAATCGAGCCTAGGGTCGAGCCATGTGGCTAGCAAGACCATTTTGGGCCAAACTTGGTCAAACTCTGGAAATCCCAATCCGTATGAGTTGTTTGAAGGTGTGAGCTCCAATGCCAAAAATCTGCAAACCCCCCCCCCCCCCCCCCCCCCCCCCATCCTCAGTATTCTGGTTTATTCCACCCTCTGATCCGAATCTCTTGGCCATTTGCAACAATTGCAAACACTTTCCATCACGTTGGATTCGTTCGATACTAAGTTCAATGCTCTCGAGGCTACGACCAATAGGTTAAGCACTACAATGGAGCAATTGGAAAGTGATGTGAATATGTTGAAGCAAGTGAATGAGGTAGACAAACTGTCGAGCCAACCTTCGCATCCTTTTATGGTCACCCCTTGGAAGTGGTGGGGTGGTTGATAATACGGCTGTCCCGTCGTTTGATGAGGAAGTGGTTTCTATTCCGAGTGTTCTTACTCCTCTTGATTCCACCCTCGTGGGCCCCACATTGGCAAAGGAACTTCCCGATGGCCTCCACAAGTCTTCAAACCCATACAAGGCACCAACCTCCAAATCCCCTATGCCTTCTCCTTCAAAAATATCTTTTGAAGAGTGGTTACATATGGATGTGATCCTAGAATTGGTCGAATAAGTTTATATGTAGGAAATGAGCATTGAGGATGAGTTTAACTCGGGATCTTTTGTTTAAGGTTGTGGTGAAAGGAATGAGACCCTTGTTCTTAACGATGAGTCCATTGTGCTTCAATGTGCCCATGGTTTGTGTGAGAAGGATTGTTTATGTGTCGTTGAGGGCAACGACGAAATTTTAGAGGGGGAGGTGGAGATTCTTGATGATAGGAGTGAAAATCTTGAAGATTATCTTGAAGGGATTGTCGAATTGTTCGAATTATCCCCCAATGAGGTCGAGAGGAGGCACAAGCCCGACCTTAAGCCTCTCCCATATCACCTCAAGCATGTATATTTGGAGGAAGAGGAGAGCAAATCGATCATTATATTTTCAAATTTGAATCGAGAAGAAGAGGAGAGGTCGATTGAAGCGCTTAAGATTCATAAGGGTGCTATTTGTTGGAGACCCGGAGTTATTAAGGGAATTAGCCCTTTGACTCACATGCATAAAATCGTCTTGGAGAATGATGCCAGACCATATCGAGAATTACAAAGGCGTTTGAATCCAAATTTTAAGGAGATAGTGGAAGACGAGAAATTGAAATTATTGGAGGAAGGCTCAATCCTCAAAATTGCCGATAGTGAGTGGGTAAGTCTCATTCTCTTAGTACCAAAGAAGAGCGGTATATCCATTATCGAGGATGAAAAAGGAAAGTTGTTGGCCACAAGGGCTACAATGGGATGGAGGATGTTGATCGATTTTAAGGAGTTGAATGCGGCCACCAAGAAAGATCGTTCCCCTCCCCCTTTTATCGACCAAATGATAGACAAGCTAGCTGACCATTATTCCTTTTGTTTTTTAGATGAGTCATCGGGTCATTTTAAAACCACAATCCCACCCGAAGATCAAGCCAAGATGACTTTTACTCACCCGTTTGGAATGTTTTGGTTTTCATCAAAGGCCATTACTGTTACGCGACGCCCCGAGAACGGTTCGAAGATTGGACCCTCCCGACAAGGAGGTTATTGCTTCGGTGGGTCCTCCCGTTCTCTTTCCACCATGACCCAAGAATGGAGTTCGTCAATCTAATGATGTAAAACAAGCGCTTCTTAGGAGACAACCCAAGTTTTTTTCATTTATTTTTATATTTCTTTCTCTCTTACCTTCCTATTATATAAAAATCCAAAAACATTCAAAAAAAATAAAAAAAATTGTATTGTCTTTTTGTTCTTGAAGCCCTTGGTTTTGTTTTGTTTTGATTTATATACATATTTTCTTGTGTTTTTGATTTCGTGTGATTTTCCTTTATAGATTTTTTTTCCCGACTTTAACTTTAGCCTATTTGATAAGTTGGTAGCGTTCATGGAGCTGGGAGAAACAAGCCACGCTAGTTTTATGCTTGGATTGCTTTGATGCTTGAGTGGACCCCACCGAGCTCGACCCAAACTCGCTCGGTTAAGGAAGCTTCTATCTTACCCTCCTTTTACTTGATTTTCATTAAAATCCAATAAGGGCATTGCATGGTTTAAGTGTGGGGAGGATAGGTGGTTAGGGTCCGGGTTTTAGAAAGCATGATTTGTCTTTCTTGACTCGAGCCTTGGCGAAGTGACGCATTCTTGGTGGAGTGATGCTTACTAATTGCGTATTTATATGGTTGAGTCATTTTTTTGTATTTTGTGTCTTTATTACATTGTTTTGCAATCACCATATGCATGGAAGTTTGAATAGTTTACTTTTATGGTTTTTGCATGTATATGCCCTCTTTTGTAAGGAGTTGGATTTTTGTGCTTCGTAAAAAACCCGCATATATATATATATATATATATATATATATATATATATATATATATATATATAGCTCTTTTGATTTTCTTTTCAAATCCCGGTGCAAACTAGTGAGTAGCCTTGTGTGAATTATCGATTTTGCTTGCATTTTTATGAAAATTGCATTGAGGAGGCTTGATTTTTCTAGTACATGATTGAATTTGGAGATAACCTCGAGGCACATATATCACCCTTATTCCAGCCATATCCTAATATATAAGCTACTTAAAAATCTTAAATGAGGCCTCTTGTCCCTATACCCAATTTCTTGTTAGCCAAGCTCGATTTTAGATCTTATATCTTCATAAATTATGAGGTGAGAGAGTGTTTTTAGTTGACTAGGAATGTGTGGGAAATCAATTGTGGGTTTTGCGTTTTGAGTTACTTATATACAAAAGAAAGAGATATATAAAAAAAGAAGAACAACAAATAAACTTCAACACAAATCACGAAAAGTGATAAGGTGTGCGTTCAAGTGAAAAGCCTAATGTTTAAAAAGCTAAGTTTTCTAAAAAGAAGCAAATTCAAAAAGCTTCTGAGTGTTGTGAAATAAAAGTCGGGAAAGTGTGTGAGTGTACGAAAGGGTTTCGAATGAAAGTTTGGTAATTTGGGAAGGGCGAAGCGATCATAAGCTTCGGATTTTAGAAATTAGGATTTCGTGTGTTATTGATCACGTTTGACCGTGTGTTAGCCACTCTATCCATATATTACATACCTCAACAAAGAGCCAACATTACAACCCAAAATAAAGACCTCTTCCGATACTTGTTTGGCCATGTAATACGAGCAACCGACCTTTAAATCCCCTATGCTTTCTCCTTCAAAAATATATTTTGAAGAGTGGTTACATATGGATGTGATCCGAGAATTGGTCGAACAAGTTTATATGTAGGAAATGAGCATTGAGGATGAGTTTGACTCGGGAGCTTTTGTTTAAGGTTGTGGTGAAATGAATGAGACCCTTGTTCTTAACGATGAGTCCATTGTGCTTCAATGTGCCCATGGTTTGTATGAGAATGATTGTTTATGTGTCGTTGAGGGAAATGACGAAATTTTAGAGGGAGAGGTGGAGATTGTTGATGATAGGAGTGAAAAGCTTGAAGATTATCTTGAGGGGATCGTCGAATTGTTTGAATTATCCCCCAATGAGGTCGAGAGGAGGCACAAGCCTGAGCTTAAGCCTCTCCCATATCACCTCAAGCATGTCTATTTAGAGGAAGAGGAGATCAAATCGATCATTATCTTTGCAAATTCGAATCGATAAGAAGAGTAGAGGTCAATTGAAGCGCTTAAGATTCATAAGGGTGCTATTTCTGGATAGATTTAATTCGTTGTATTTATATTATCCGGTATTTCAAGTCAATATAGGTTAATGTTGTAAATCATATGCCATATTATTTACCAACTCCTTTTATAGCTGATCACATGATCGTAACTTGATTTGGGACAACATTTGTTGGTGCTCGCGAGATATCGACTATTTAGTTGACAAAGTTTTTGTGTTAGTGTGACATTTGATTGCATGGAAGAGACTACCATAAAATTTCAAAAACATTGCTACACTCATATGTAATGTCGGGATGATTTACTTGGAACCCCGTTTTCCGTAGTACACTTATTAGTAGCTCTACTTTTAAGGTCAATGATGCGTTTATTTATAAAATAATTATGTCGGGACTTGTAATATGGTTGCGATTGATCATCCCTACAATATTGTAAGGATTTCTAGATAAATGTGATTTGTAGTATTTAAAGTACACAAACTTTCAAACTTATATATAGATAAATGTTTTAAATCATACGTCATATTATTTACCAACTTCTTACTTAGTTGACCACATGATTGTAAATGTTGTCGTGAAAATATTGTACTAAGTACGCAAAATATCGACTATTTAGATAAATGTGACATTTCATATAATGGAATAGATTACAATGTAATTTGAGATAATTGCTACACACATTTGCAATCTCGAGATTATTTAATTGGATCCCTGCCTTCCGTATACCACTTTACATAACTATACTCATAAGGTCAATGATGCATTTTTTTTTAAATATTTATGAATGAACCCGTAATATGGTTGCGATTGACCTTCGCTACAAAATTATGAGCGTTTCTTGATAGATGCTATTGGCCGGTATTTATATTACCCAATTTCAAATTTAAATATATATTAGTATTGCAAATCATATGTTATATTTTTTACCAACTCCCTATAGCAAATAACATGATTGTAATTAGACTCGCGAAAACATTGTGTACGCGAGATATAAACTATTTAGATGATGCAATTTTTATGTTAATGTGACGTTTGATATAATGGAAGAGATTACCATTTAATTGGGGATAACTTGTATGTGCATTTACAATTTTGAGATGATTTAATTGGAATCCCGCCTTTCGTAAAAAAAATTTTAGTAGCTCTACTTTTAAGGTCAATGATGCATTTATTTATAAAATAAATATATCGGGACTCGTAATATGTTTTCGATTATCTGTCCCTACAAAATTATGAGCATTTATAGATAGATGTTAATATCGATATTTTTATTACCCAGAATTTAAAATTGAAATATATATTAATATTGCAAATCATATGTTATATTTTTAACCAACTCCCCATTTAGATGATCACATGATTGTAATAAGACTCGCAAAAATATTGTATGGTGTACACGAGGTATCAACTATTTAGACTATGCGATTTTATGCTGATGTGACGTTTGATATAATGGAAGAGATTACCATGTACTTGGAAATCATTTGTACACATATCGGTAATTTTGAGATGATTAAATTTGAACCCCTCCTTTCGTAGTGCACTTTTTAATAGCTATACTTTGAAGGTTAATGATGAGTTTACTTCTAAAATAATTATGTTGGGACTCATAATATGGTTGCATTGTATTGTCGTTACAAAATTATGAGCATTACTTGATAGATGTGATTAGTTGTATTTATATTACTCAAAATATCAAATTTAAATATACTTTAGTGTTGTAAATCATATGTCATATATTTACCAACTCTCCATTTAACCGATCACATGATTGTAAATGGAATCTTCAAAACATTGTATGGTGTACGCAAAATATCAATTATTTAGACGATGCAAGTTTTATTGAATTGTGATGTTTGATATAATGGAAGAGATTAACACGTAATTGGAAATATATAATAGACGCACTTTAGATTTCTAGATGAATAAATTGGAACCCCGCATTCCGTAGTGCACTTTTTAATATCATTACTTTTAAGGAAGATGATGTGTTTATTCATAAAATATTATGTCGGGACTCGTAATACGGATTCAATTGATCATCATTACAAAATTATGAGCATTTCAGGATAGAATTTATTTGTTGTATTTATATTACCCAGTATTTGCAATTAATATAGGTTAATGTTATAAATCATATGCCATTTTATTTACCAACTCCCTATTTAACCGATCACATGATAGTAAATAGATTTGGGACAACAATTGTTGGTGCACGCAAGATATCGACTATTCTGTTGACAAAGTTTTTGTGCTAATGTGGCATTTAATTGCATAGAAGAGGTTACCATGCAATTGCAAAAATATTGCTACACTCATTTGTAATGTCGAGATGATATAATTGAAACCCCGCCTTCCGTAGCACACTTTTTAGTAGCTCTACTTTTAAGGTTAATGATGCTTTAATTTAAAAAATAATTATGTCGGGACTTGTAATATGGTTGTGATTGATCGTCCCTACAATATTATAAGCATTTCTAGATTAGATTTGGTTTGTAGTATTTAAATTACACAAGATTTGAAACTTATATATAGATTAATGTTGTAAATTATACGTCATTTTATTTACAAACTCCTTATTTAACTGATCACATGATTGTAAATGATCTCGTGAAAACATTGTACGGTGTACGCAAGATATCGAATATTTAGATAAATGTGACCTTTCATAGAATGAAAGAGATTAACATGTAATTAGAAATATTTGCTACACAGATTTGCAGTCTCGAGATTATTTATTTGGATCCCTGCCTTCCATATTTCACTTTTACATAACTATACTCTTAAGGTCAATGATGCATTTATTTATAAACACTTATGACTGAACCCGTAATATTGTTGCGATTGACCTTCGCTACAAAATTATGGGCATTTCTAGATAGATGTTATTAGCCGGTGTTTATATTACTCAGAATTTTAAATTTAAATATACATTAATATTGCAAATCATATGTTATATTTTTACCAACTCCCTATTTAGCAGATCACATGATTGTAACTGGACTCGCGAAAACATTGTTTACGCGAGATATAAACTATTTAGACGATGCAATTTTTACATTAATGCGACGATGCAATTTGTACATGCATTTGCAATTTTGAGATGATTTAATTGGAATCCCGCCTTTTGTAGCACAATTTAAGTATCTTTACTTTTAAGGTCAATGATGCATTTATTTATAAAATAAATATGCCGGGACTCGTAATATGGTTGCGATTATGTATCCCTAAGAAAGTATGAGCATTTCTAGATAGATGTTATTACCGGTATTTATATTACCCAAGATTTATAATTAAAATATAAATTAATATTGCAAATCATATGTTATATTTTTTACCAACTCCCTATTTAGCCGATCACATGATTGTAACAAGACTCGCAAAAACATTGTATGGTGTACGCTAGGTATCAACTATATAGACGATGTGGTTTTATGCTAATGAGGTGTTTGATATAATGGAAGAGATTACCATGTTATTGGAAATAGTTTGTACACACATTTGTAATTTTGAGATTATTAAATTGGAACTTTTTAATAGATCTACTTTGATGGTCATTGATTAGTTTACTTGTAAAGTAATACGATTGCAATTGATCGTCCTTACAAAATTATTAACATTTCTGGATAGATGTGATTCGTTGTATTTATATTACCCAGTATTTCAAATTCATATAGGTTAATGTTGTAAATCATATGCCATATTATTTACCAACACCCTATTTAGTCGATCACATGATCATAAATGGATTCTAGACAACATTTGTTGGTGTAGGCGAGATATCGACTATTTGGTTGACAAAGTTTTTACGCTAAGGTAACATTTGATTGCATTGAAGAGATTACCATGCAATTGTGAAAATATTGCTACACTAATTTGTAATGTCAGAATGATTTACTTGGAACTTCGCCTTCCGTAGTACACATTTTAGACCTCTACTTTTAAGGTCAATGATGCGTTTATTTATAAAACTATCATGTCGGGACTCGTAATATGGTTGCGATTGATCGTCCCTACAATATTGTAAGCATTTCTCAATAGATATGATTCATAATATTTAAATTACACAAAATTTCCAACTTATATATAGATTAATGTTGTAAATCATACGTCATATTATTTACCAACTCCTTATTTAGCTGATCACAGGATTGTAAATGTTATAATGAAAATATTGTACAGTGTACGCAAAATATCGACTATTTAGATAAATATAACATTTCATAGAATGGAAAAGATTACCATGTAATTTGAAATAATTGCTACACACATTTGCAATCACGAGATTATTTAATTGGATCCCAGCCTTCCGTATCCCACTTTTACATAACTATACTCTTAAGGTCAATGATGCATTTTTTTATAAACATTTATGACTAAACCTGTAATATGGTTGCGACTACAAAATTATGAGCATTTCTAGATAGATATTATTGGTCGTTATTTATATTACCCTGAATTTCAAATCTAAATATATATATTAATATTGGGAATCATATGTTATATTTTTTAACAACTCCCTATTTAGAAGATCACATGATTGTAATTGGACTCGCGAAAACATTGTGTACGAGAGATATAAACTATTTAGACGATGCAATTTTAATGTTAATGTGACGTTTGATATAATGGAAGAGATTACCATTTAATTGGAAATAATTTGTACATACATTTGCATTTTTGAGTTGATTTAATTGGAATCCCGCCTTTCGTAGCACAGTTTTTAGTAGCTCTACTTTTAAGGTCGGTGATGCCTTTATTTATAAAATAAATATGCTGGGACTCGTAATATAGTTTTTATTATCCGTCCCTACAAAATTATGAGCATTTGTAGATAGATATTATTACCGGTATTTATATTACCCAAAATTTAAAATTAAAATATATATTAATATTGCAAATCATATGTTATATTTTTTACCAAATCCCTATTTAGCAAATCACATGATTGTAAAAAGACTCACGAAAACATTGTATGGTGTACGCGAGGTATCAACTCTTTGGACGATGCGATTTTATGTTGATGTGACGTTTGATATAATGGAAGAGATTGCCATGTAGTTGGAAATAATTTGTACCCACATTTTTAATTTTGAGATGATTAGATAGGAACCCCGCCTTCCGCAGGGCACTTTTTAACAGCTGTAGTTTGATGGTCGTGGATTAGTTTACTTATACAATAATACGGTTGCAATTGATCTTCATAACAAAATCATTAGCATTTCTGGATAGATGTGATTCATTGTATTTATATTACCCAGTATTTCAAACTAATATAGGTTAATGTTGCAAATCATATGCCATATTATTTACCAACTCCCTATTTAGTCGATCACATGATCGTAAATGGATTCGGGAAAATATTTGTTGGTGTACGCGAGATATCGACTATTTAGTTGACAAAGTTTTTATGCTAAGGTGACACTTGATTGCATTGAAGAGATTACCATGCAATTGCAAAAATATTGCTACACCAATTTTTAATGTTAGGATGATTTACTTGGAACCCCGCCTTCCATAGTACACTATTTAGTAGCTCTACTTTTAATTTTAATAATGCGTTTATTTATAAAATTACTATGTCGGGACTCGTAATATGGTTGCGATATATCATCACTACAATATTGTAAGCATTTCTCAATAGATGTGATTTGTAGTATTTAAGTTACACAAAATTTCCAACTTATATATAGATTAATGTTATAAATCATATGTCATATTATTTACCAACTCCTTATTTAGTTGATCACGTGATTGTAATTGTTCTCGTGAAAACATTGTTCGGTGTACGCAAAATATCGACTATTTAGATAAATTTGACATTTCATAGAATGATAAAGATTACCATGTAATTTGAAATAATTTCTACACACATTTGCAATCTCGAGATTATTTAATTGGGTCCCCCACTTTTACATAACTATACTCTTAAGGTCAATGATGCATTTATTTATACACAATTATGACTGAACCCCTAATGTGGTTGCGATTGACCTTCGCTACAAAATTATGAGCGTTTCTTAGATGTTATTGGCCGTTATTTACATTACCCATAATTTTAAATCTAAATATACCTTTATATTGAAAATCATATTTTATATTTTTTACCAGTTCCCTATTTAGAAACTCACATGATTGTAACTGGACTCGCGAAAATACTGTGTACGCAAGATATAAAATATTTAGATGATGCAATTTTTACGTTGATGCGATGTTTGATATAATGGAAGAGATTACCATTTAATTGGAAATAATTTGTACATGCATTTGCAATTTTGAGTGATTTAATAGGAATCCAACCTTTCATAGCACAATTTTTAGTAGCTCTACTCTTAAGGTCAATGATGCATATATTTATAAAATAAATATTCCAGGACTCATAATATGGTTGCGATTATTCGTCCCTATAAAATTATGGGCATTTCTAGATAGATGTTATTACGGTTATTTACAGAATTTAAAATTAAAATATATATTAATATTGCAAATTTTGTGTATGACGTAGTGCACTTTTTAATAGCTCTACTTCGAAGGTAAATAATTTGTTTTTTTATAAACTAACTATGCCAGGACTCATAATTTGGTTGCTATTGATTGACGTTACAAAATTGGGAGCATTTCTTGATAGATGTGATTAGTGGTATTTATATTACCAAGAATTGAAAACTTAAATAGATATTAATCTTGTAAGTCATATGTCATATTATTTACCAACTCCCTATTTAGCCAATCACATGATTGTAACTGGTCTCATGAAAAATTTGTATTGTGTACGCGAGATATCGACTATTTAGTTGTTGCATTTTTTATGCTAATCTGACGTTTGATTGCATGAAGGAGATTACCTTGTAATTGCAAAAAATATGTTTCATACATTTGCAATTTCGAGATGATTTAATTGGATCCCAGCCCTCCATAGCCCAATTTTAAGTAACTATACTTTTAATGTCAACGATGAATTTATTTATAAATATATATGCCTGAACTCATAATATGGTTGTGATTGACCGTCGATACAAAATTATGAGCATTGTAGAATGATGTGATTAGTAGTATTTATATTACCAAGACTTATCGAAGATCTCTTAGCACTCTAAGAAATTGTCTCCGCAATAATACAAAGTCAATTGTAGAGTGGTAAGTTGAATTTCGAGTCGTGTCTCTCGAGGATTGATGTTATCGATAATCGAAGTTTCTAGTTAATCTCTTGTTAATCTAAATTACACTAATTTACTCTAAGAAAGCAATAAGTCATTTGGTTTGGATTTGAGTTTTTAGATTCTAATGCTTGAATTGAAATGGAAGCTTTGAAAACGCTAACTAAGGCAAAAGATCAAGGAAGATAAAATGTTTTCTTGAAAGTAACTAGTTTAAGAAAATTAATTTAAATCTAATTGGGAACATTTAACAAATTAAAGACTACTAAGGTGGGGGAAGCTTGAAAGTTTTTGGAAAGAGAAGAGGGAGGGAGACTTAAAGCCTTAAAATTTAAAAGAGAATTCATGGTCAATGAGCATTGAATATGAAGAAGTCAAATTAATTAAAGAAGTAAGCCCCATTTGTCTTTACATGACCAAAGGTTTGTTTAGCCAAATGGGGTCAAAAGCTTCAAAGTAGATGCTTCAATGGAGTCTATGCAAAAAGAAGGATAAAATCTAGAAGTTTAAATTGAGGATTTGAAATGCAAGGAAAAATAATACCAAATAAAACCTAACAACCAACACACAAGCAACAAGAACAACAGACAATAGAAAAGAGAAATATTGCTACCAAATTTCATTCCATATAAAAGTTTCAAGGTTTAGCTACAATCTTCAAAAGCTAAATAAAGTTTTCACCACAAGAACATTTACACAAGATGGAGATTCTACATTCTCCAACAACTTACTATGAAAATCTAACTCTCCTAACTAAACTACTATAAGGATTTGTAAGATAGGTTTCTAAACTACAATGAAATAGTAGAGGCTTGGATGAAATTGAACAAGCTCCAAAAGTCAGCCAAGAATGGATAAAGTGGTTGGGGAAAAAGCTGGGTTTTATATACAGGGTCAGAGGGGAAAAATCATCAAAATGCCAAGAAAATCCAAAATTTCTTGCGATGCAGTCGATTGGGCTGAGTTCCGGTCGATCGGGCTGAGTTCCAGTCGATGGACTGCCTGTCGATCGGGCTGAGTTCCAGTCGATAGACTGCCTATCGATAGGTAGGTGGGCAGCCGATCGACTGGTGTCTGCTCAGACAGACCCAGCCTCAGTCAAGTAGTCAATTTGGGCTGAAACAGTTGATCGGATGGCATGGCAGTCGATCTGGGCTGCTTCTGGCTCGGTTTTCTCATTTTTTTGCTCCAGAACATCTGCCGGTCTTCGTTTGTCGTTCGCGCTATGTTCCCTTGCATGTCTTCACTTGTCCATTCCGTAGCAATTCAATCGGAATGCCCTAAGCATGCGTGGGTCCCGCTTGGTTATTTTATGGCCAAAAACATAAAAACAAGTGAAAATATATGAAAGACGTAATAGAAACCGCGTAAACGCTACAAACCTAAAACTAACAAAATAGGCCTAATGGACTCCTGACACCCATAAATGCAAGCGAAACACATGCAATCACGACACAAAAATATAACAAAAACACGTATAAAAACGTGCAAATCAACCACCCCACGCTTAGAATAATTGCTTGTCCTCAAGCAAATTTAGTCTTGAATTACGAAACTACCCCTGGATGATCCTAAACTAATGCACAATAACCTAATTCGAGACGTCACATGCTACAATGATTGTTAGCTTGATCAAAAGTGACGACAAGGATGCGTTGACAAAGAATATTTAGATTGACTCCCGGAACCTAAAAGTACTAGATAAACCTCCAACTAGGTCCTTCCGTCCTTTCCCCGGTTAAGGTCTATCCACGCTCGAACCGTTAATTGGCTTTTTACTAGCCCAATCATCTACAACTCTCTTTAACAATCAACATCTTTAAAAAAAGGAAAAGAGAAATGTGCAAGGGTTGCACATTTATTACGTAATAACTTCAAGAACTCATATCCTATACTTGTTTATTCATCATTTTATTTGTTTATTTATTTGTGTTTTTTTATATATACAATATAAAGAGGGTTCAACGACTCTGATCACTCGTTGCTACTAGCAACTTACAATATTTTCGATCGAGCACATGGAGCAATTGACGACTCCAAAATTAGAAGAAAAATTACAAAACAAAAGTCCTATAGAGAATGCTAGATGACGAGGCTAGTTGAAGCACTAGTTCAAAATTGAGCTCAAGGATAGCACAAAGATGAAGCCGAAAAAAGTTTCCAACAAGTTAAGCTACCTATGTCCACTACATCCGATCGATAATCTAAACTCCCTAACCAAATCGTCAAAACCGCATCACTTTGCCAAGGTTTCAAGAAAATATAACACACATACACTACTCAAATTATCACAAGCAAGCATACGAACAACTTAAAAGAATAAGGCGAACCCTAACCACCCCACACTTAAAACCTAGCAATGTCCTCATTGTAAATTAAGCTAGGAAGCGGTAAAAAGTGTAAAGGAAAAAATAAAATGGCCCTATTCTCGAGCTTGTGATGATGACTCGGTCGTGCATAAGTCCTCTCCGGGAGTCGAGGAAAGCTATCTACATAACATGAACAAAAGAGGGAAAAGTTGCAAAAACAAGCTATACAAAAAGTGAAAATCTTTTTGAGGTTTTCGAAATTTCTATTTTATTTGGATTTTCTTTTATGATGATTTTTTTTTGTATTTTTTTAAAAATGCTTGGGGGAATAAAAGAGAATGATAAATAAAAATCACACTATATACAAAAGTATTTTTTTTATTCATTTTTTTTTATATTTTTTTATGAAATTTTCAATAGTTGAGACAACATCTCGTACAATTCAAGAAATTGGGCATCTTGCTTCGTCGGTTGGATACGGCTCGTATATTGATTAGAGTAGATTTGTCCTTATTTTTATTAGCTTTTTAGTTCYTTTTTCTATTTGTTTTTGGTATAAGTTGGATGGTTTAAGCATAATTCCATAATTTTATAATTCCAGCTTATTTTACCGCATTTTGATCTTAATTGATGCAATTAGGTGATGTTTCATTGTTTTTCACCTTACAGCTAAGTAACCGGAAGAGTTTAGCACATAAAAGACGAAGTTCGATGTTCGAGAATAGAAGAACAAGCTTTCCGGTGAAACGAGTAGCAAACAATCGAGAGCCACTTGATTCTGCTGCCAAACCAACAGCTGATCGTTCGGAACGGAGACCGACGCTTAGTCGCGTCGACTGACGCGACCGTCGACGCACCGTCGACGCAAGCCGTGTCAGTAAGTCATGACCGCGTCAGTCGACGCTCAATCGACGCACTGCCGATGCTACGTTCTGAGGCGTTGATGTCGACGCACCAAGGTCGACGCAACGTTGACGCTAGCTGCTGAAGCGTCGATGTCGACGCACACCGTCGACGCACTGCCAGCCGACGCGCGCACCTGCTGACCACACCTGCCGAGCGCTGCCGACCGAGTCTGCCGAGTCCCGCCGAGCGCCAGCACGCGTCAGTCGACGCACCGTCG
>BMAC01000015.1:1552052-1579908 GCA_014905375.1 Phtheirospermum japonicum | reverse complement strand
CGACGGTGGCGTCGACTGACGCGTGCTGGCGCTCGGCGGGACTCGGCAGACTCGGTCGGCAGCGCTCGGTAGGTGTGGTCAGCAGGTGCGCGCGTCGGCTGGCAGTGCGTCGACGGTGTGCGTCGACATCGACGCTTCAGCAGCTAGCGTCAACGTTGCGTCGACCTTGGTGCGTCGACATCAACGCCTCAGAACGTAGCATCGGCAGTGCGTCGATTGAGCGTCGACTGACGCGGTCATGACTTACTGACACGGCTTGCGTCGACGGTGCGTCGACGGTCGCGTCAGTCGACGCGACTAAGCGTCGGTCTCCGTTTGAGACAATCAGTAATAGAGAAGGGCTTACAAAAGTAAATGCAAAGATAGATGAACTTTCAAAGAAGGTGAGCGGAATAGACCAACTTTCTGGCATTGTGCATGATCTAGCTAAAAACATGGATAGAATGGAGAGAACTATGGGAAAAATAGCAACTGATATTGTTAGATCAAATAAGGAGAAAGACAAGCTACCAAGCCAGCCGGAGCAAGCGTCGGCAATTCATGTCCTTCGCAGTGGGAAGAAGATCGACAATGGCATAGAGAACCAAGATAAGGAGATTGTTCCTAAACCAGTGGACAAGCTACATAAATCCGCCAATAGATATGTTCCTGGTTCTATTCAAGGGAAGATTCCGAGCGACACCTCTGGCATCGATGAACCGCCGCAACCGAAGCAAACAACGATGCAGTATAAGGATGCTGTTCCTTTTTCGAGCCGATTACGTCCAGCAAACGAGAACAAGAAATTCATGGAGCTGTACAATCTCTTGAAGAATGTGAATATAAACCTGCCACTTTTAGAAGTAATCAAGACGATGCCCGCCTACGTCAAGTTTTTTAAGGAACTTGCCTCGCGAGAGAGACGTTTGGCGACGACTCAATACGTTCCGTTATCGAAGGAAGTTAGTGCAATTTTTAAGAAACCGTTACCACCTAAGGAACGCGATCCTGACAGTTTTTGCTTAACAATTTCACTAGCTAATGGGAAGAAAGCAGTAGGTATGTTGGATCTTGGAGCGGGCGTTAATATAATGCCTTATTCGCTTTATCGAGATTTTGATCTTGGGCCCCTCAAACCGACAACTATGCGCTTACAATTGGCTGATCGCTCGACCCGACGACCCTTGGGAGTAGTCGAAGATGTTTTAGTGAAAGTTGGAGAGCTTGTAATTCTGGTAGATTTTGTGGTTATGGACATTGGTGAAGTTCCGACTGAGGACAAC
The DNA here is from genome assembly GCA_014905375.1 of Phtheirospermum japonicum. Classification (NCBI taxonomy): domain Eukaryota; kingdom Viridiplantae; phylum Streptophyta; class Magnoliopsida; order Lamiales; family Orobanchaceae; genus Phtheirospermum; species Phtheirospermum japonicum. The sequence continues at coordinate 1,578,646 of BMAC01000015.1, read as the reverse complement.
GAGCACACCATTTTATTAGGGCGCCCATTCATGGCAACTTCCCATACTCTTATTGATGTTCATAAAGGGATAATGACGTTGACTGTTTTAGGCGAAACAGTGACCTTTTCTCTGAAAGATATTCACAACACTCCCTCTCTTATTATGCAAGAAGAAGATTCGTTCGATGACCCCATTGCATCGTGCGTGAACGAATTACGAGAAATCGCGACTTTGAGTAAGTTAGGCGACGGATACGACGCCGGAGTTTCTATCAAGGGAAGGGACGAGCAAGTCAATTCGTGTAAAGATCACGAGTCCTATGATCATATGCACTTAAGTGGAGAAGAATTGATCGAGTTGTTGGGAATTGACATACGCGACATCGTGGCAGAATTTGGAGGCAATTTTGATGAGGAGTGTTCGCACAAATTCGAGCAAGAGGTGGAGTCGAGACCACCGATAAATCGTTCAAGGCACGATTTCCTCGACCATAGCAAAAATTTCACTTTCAAAAAGAACACGGGCGAGGAGTGTTTAAGCGATTGGGCGAAGGAGATGAAGAAATCAAGAAAGGTTCGAACAAGTGAAGTCAAAAACTTGTAATTTGAGGTTGGAGACTTAGTCTTGTATAATAACGAATGTAAGTACGACCCAGCTGATTTTGGAGCTTCATGGAGCGGACCATTCTCGATTAAAGAATTTGATGAGTACGGCGTAGTCACGTTGTACGATGAGATTGGCAAATCGTCCTTTCAAGCTCACAAGCATAGATTGAAGCCTTATCATGACGGACGAGGTAAAAATGGCAATCGCAAGATGGTGGAGTTTGGAGATCCACCGTACGTGGGGAGATAAACAAGCAAGACAGCGTCGAGCAAGCGACGTTAAAATTTGCACTTCTCGGGAGGCAACCCGAGCAATTGTATCCTTTTGTACCTTATTTCTATTTTATTTAATTTTTATTTGTTTTAGAACAGATGGAGAACTCAGACGGGGAAAATTGATCGAACGAGCGAAGAAAAATACGCCCAGGATTCCGCCCGCGTCGACGCCGAGAATGCTCACGTCAGTCGATGCGGCATCGATGCTAGATGTCGAGAATTCATGTTCTGACGCGTCGACTAACGCGGCATCGACGCAGCGTCGACGCCAGATGCCTGGAAATTAATGTTCTGTCGCGTCGACTGACGCGGCGTCGACGCAGCGTCGACGCAACCCGCGGACTGGCCCAAAAACGTTTAAAAACTGGATTTTTGGCCCACGACCCGACCCATGAGAGCCTTGACCCGTGGGAAACCCAGAAAACCTGCTTAAATACAGATTTTTCTTCCCTTTTTCTCACTTTTGTTTCTTTTCTAGCTTTAAGGTTGTAAACCTTCTTACCATCTTCACAATTTATTGCTATAGTTCACTTCACATCAAGCTAAAAACAGGAATTACATATCTCAATTCCGCTAGCAAGGCCAATTTCGGGGCAAGATTCGAACTATTTTTCCATTCAAGTTACTTAGAGCTTGGATCAATTTTCTGGTCAACAAGCAAATTCGGCCATCAATAACGAGGTACTTCGCTTGAAACTATCTTGGAACCATATCCTTATTGTTGTTTGGTTGTGTTGGGAAATTTTTGGTGCTAGATTACTCAAGTTCTTAGTTGGTTGAACACGCACGCCAAGTGTTCGACAAAATTCCCCAAAGAGCAAAGAGTCTTATTTTTCAAGGTTTTTCACCCCCGTTCAATTTCGTATTGTGTGATAATGTCTCGAGCGGGTAAACGTAAAGATATCTCGGGGAAGTACGGAGCACCGTTCCCGATTTTCGACAAGAAGGAAGGGGACATGTTCAAGAACATTCAGAAATGGGGATTTGCTACGCACCGGACTTTGAACGTCCAAGGGATTGCGGATGAGGCCTCGAATGGGTTGGAGCACCACACCGACCTTTCGCATTATGTAGATAGCCTCGGGTGTGGGTACTTTGCCCAAATGCACTTGCCCGGTTTTCGAGAACTCATGCTCGAGTTTTTCTCGACTTTGGCGATTCGGAACGACGAGACGTTCTCTTGTCGGCTAGGAGGGAATGATGTGGTTGTCGTCGAGGAGATTTTTGGCAACATTTTCGGTTTCCCGACCGTAGGGGACCACCCGGTTGGAGTTCAAGGCTTCGATTTAGCCTCTTTTTGGGGGATGATTACCGGGGGAAACACGGGGGATTGTAAGAGATTTCCTTGCTCGAGGATTCGAGATGACGCCCTCTATGTCGCCTACAAGATTCTCGTGCACATCATTCTATGCAAGAATGAGGCCACTTACGCGACTAAAGCCGAGCTTTATGTTCTACAATGCCTCGTTGATGGTCGTCAAGTCCGGTTGTACCCGCTTATTTTGCTAGGACTTTACAATGTCACCAAGGGTACTCCGGGAAACAAGTCGCCACTTCTCTCATTTGCGCCATACATTACCGGCCTCGCCCGTCACTTCGGGTTCAATCCGGCCGGAAGGGGACTTAGCCCTCTTGGGACCTCTTCACTACCACTCGCGCGTGCGCTGGCACCCTGAGTGAGGTCGTCGACTAGAGGAGGATCTTCGTCTCGACTACACGACGAAGACGATGATGGCGACGAGGACATGGATCAAGCCCGTCGTTCTACTTCGGGCCCGAATCCCGAATGGGGGCAATTTTTCGAGGAGAACCTAGCATTTCAAGTGAAGATGTTCGATAAGCTCCAAATTATCGACGAGAAGATTGATGCGAACCACGACAAGAACCGGAAGAGCTTGAAGAAGATGCGAGCTCGCATTGCGAAGCTCGAGGAGCGTTTTGGGGCGGCATACCCCACACCGAGCATGGACGTCGACGAGAACCCCGAGGATGATGAGTCTCGCGAGTTCTAAGTCTCGTATCTTTATTTTTATTTATGCTTTATTTAAAAATATATATATATATATATATATATATATAATCCAAAAATATCGTTATTTTCTTTGTTTTTGTGTATTTTATTTTTCTTTTAGGGCAATTCGTATCACGTACGTTGACAAAGTGGCCAATTACACAACTCACGAATAGCGGCTCGACTCCTATTATTTCAAGGATGTTTTCTTTTTCCTTCCTCTTTTTGATTTTTGGATGTATTTTGTGGCAATCCGGAGATTGCCCGGATTTTTGGAGAGGGGGGTGGTCGAGTATGATTTGTATTGATTAATTGTGTAATTTTATATACTTGGCCTGTAATAATTATATGCTTAAACGTGATTAATTGCTATTTCCACGCTTAATTGTGTTTGTATGGCATGCCTGTCGAAGATGACTATGTATGATTATTTGTTCTAGTTCTTTGAGCGTGCATAAGTGCATAATTTTTCAAAATTTATTATTATATACTGTAAAATGGTACTTGGATGCAATCGATTTCACGAAACCTTAAAAATAGCGTCAATTCAAAAATTTTCATGCAAAAAGCTAGCGAGTAGCCTGAGTGTTTATCATCATTGCATGTACGTGAATAAGTTTCAGTTTTGATATCTCTTTGAAACCGCTGTGTGTAGTCGACTTTGAAAATGAAGTTAAGGCGCATATAAAACCTTATTCCGGCCATATCCATATAATTTTAGCCACTATAAATTCTGAATGAGCCAATCATAGCCAAATATCCATGCCTATAGCCATGAGTGTTTCTGAGACGACCCTACAACCCATTAAAAGCGTGGGGTAGGAGTTCGTATTTTTATTGGTTATTTGAGTCTTCGGAATTTTTATTAGGAATTTATTATTTTTGTAATTAAGGACCACCATTCGAAAAATAAAAAATAATAATAAAAAGAGAGAAACCCCATAAAAAGAATAAATGGGGGAGAAATAAAAATAAAAAAAAAGAAAAGAAAAAGAAAGATGGTGGGTCTTGTGTCATTAATTGCCTACGCGCTTATTAAGGCTTGAGTTTAATTGTTTATTTTATGAAGCCTTATGTTTAAAAGGCAAAAGAGTTGTGATTAAGTGGTTTGAGCTTTCAGTCGGTTTTACGGTTTACGAGTTGAGAAATAGCCCATATTTTTAAGGCTACGTTATGAGAGTTAAGTGAGGTTTTTATTTTTGAGCGAGGTGAAGCAATTTGCTTCTCAATTATGTTAGGTTGAGTGAGTTATTGATCATGTTTGATCATGAGTTAGCCACACGACTTATATATTCCACACCCATCCAAAGAGCCTTACACTACAACCCGTAAAGACCTTTTCTGATTCTTAGTTTAGACAGCACACTTAATTCGCAATTGAAAAGAGATTGATTTTCTGTGCTTGTAAATTGTATAATTTGAGTGTATACACATCCCATGCAGAAAATACTTGAGTGCTTTTGAGCGTACTTATATATATTATCCTTRGTGAGGAAGCATGATTTTATTTTGAAGCGACAATGTGATAATGGTCAATTGTTTGACGTTGCGTGACTTGTACCTTTATTTTCAAAATTACGTATGTAGCATAGCACGACTCTTTGCTTGAACTTATTTTCATTCTAGTTATACTTCGAAATTATAGTTTGTTCGAGGACGAACAAACCAATAAAGCGTGGGGTAGTTGATTAGAGTAGATTTGTCCTTAATTTTATTAGCTTTTTAGTTCGTTTTTCTATTTGTTTTTGGTATAAGTTGGATGATTTAAGCATAATTCCATAATTTTATAATTCCAGCTTGTTTTACCGCATTTTGATCTTAATTGATGCAATTAGGTGATGTTTCGTTGTTTTTAACCTTACAGCTAAGTAACCGGAAGAGTTTAGCACGTAAAAGACGAAGTTCGATGTTCGAGAATAGAAGAACAATCTTTATAAAAACCCGCCATATTTCAGGTTTTGGGCATACACACGAAGACTCAACATTATCCTAGGGTATTTTAGCATTCAATAACAAGAAATCCACGTCTTATAACAAGATTTGGAGACGCGGATCAAGGATCGAAGTTCTACGCGTCCGAAACACCGATTTCGCGCTCGAGAATCCATTTTCGCCCAAGATCAGCGTTCAAACTCCGGAATAGCTGGAGCTTTTCATTGCTTTCCTTAGTTTCAATAAGTATTCCTAAACTCTTAGATAATCTTCTAGTTAATTTTCTAGATAAATTCTTGGTTAATTCTAGTTTTAATTAGTTTAATTGTTTCTTATGCTTGGATATTGGATATTGTTAATTTAGTTTATTTATGCGATTTAGTTTATACTTAGTTATTGGTTCTTGGATTCGTATGATTCAATTGCTAGCGATAATCTCTTAAATTCATGCTTTTAGATATAYTAACTTAGTTCTAGCCTTCATAGCATAAAATTGGTAATTTAGTTATTCCTCTTAGTTGATAAMTTAGAATAATTAGTTTAATCAGCTTTAGTTTACTACTTAGTTCGTAGTTGATKATCTAGTTAAAGTGATTAGTMTAATTAGTTTTAGTTTAATTATTGCTTTAGTTATAATGATCAATTCAATCCATTTAAAACCCCAAATGTATATGTATGTTATTCGTAATTGAGAAAAACATCCGAAAGACCGAGAAGTTGTTTCCTCGAGAGATACGACTCGAGTCAAACTCATCACCCTACAGTTACCTCGTACCCTTGCGAGCAAACTGACGTGCTTTTAAATTATTTATTAAAACGGGGTGCACAAAAGTTTGAGTCATATATGGGATCGGGGGTCGATACGGCATCACGGATTTTTGGAGTCCCCCAGTAACCTTGGTATCCTTCTCCTCACCACTTGAGGAGAATGTGGGTGGGCTAGGAGTTACCATGGGCTCGTCTGGGTCCTACACGGTCATATTGTCTTGAACTTGGAGTGAAGGCAAGGGATCATCATAGAGATGGGAAACCTTGTTATATACCCCCTTGCCGCTTCGAAGAATCATCATGGCTTGAGCTTGAATCGGTTGACTCGGTAGCTTTCCCTTATCATGGGCTCGCTTAAGCTCATTAACATCCGTTACCACTTGCCTCACTTGGGTCTCTAAACTTGTAAGCCAATTGGTCAATTGTTAGATAGAACCTGAAATTTCGGTCAAGATGGACTCCATTCTTGGTTGGCGTGATGCTGAATGATCTTGAGGAGTCGAGAACGATGCTTGAGGAGGCGGGAAAGGTGGTCTTACATTAAATGGGACTTGATGCCCTGAGTGTTGCCCTTGTTATGGCATTGGAGGCCAGGGTGGGTTTAGGGCATTGGTCGTGTCCCTCCACCCAAAGTTAGGGTGGTTCCTCCACTCGGGGTTGTAAGTTTGGGAATATGGATCATTGTGCCGTTGGATCCCACTTCACTGGGCTTGGTTCGATTGCGAGGCTTGGTAGCCTTGAACCACGGATGCTTGCTCGTCGAACTCTCTTGGTTGCCCACAAACCATCAGGTACATACTAGCTCCATGACCCAAGATGCCGCACGTGGTGCATGTCTCCATCAAAACTAGGTAGGGCTTCTTGAGAGAAGCCACTTGACTTTCGAGGTCGAAAAACTTATGGTCCCACTCGTGCTCATCCATTGTTGATACTTCTTTTACCTTGCTCTTCTCGCTCCAATATACTCATTTGATGATCATCTGCGGCCATATTAACGAAGACGTCATATAGCTCCCTCGTCGAGCGGCCTGTGAGGTTTCCTCCGGTGGCATTGTTCACCATGCGTTTAGATACAAATGTCAAGCCATTGTGGAAAAATTGGTTCAAGAAATCATCGGTGAACCGATGGTGAGGGCACTTGGTAAGGTAACCCTTAAAATGATCACATGCCTCAGAAAAGGTCTCATCGCTTTATTGACGGAACAAGGCAATCTTTGCTCGAAAGTCGGTCATCTTATCTCGGGAGTAGTACTCTTCCATGAACTTCTCGCTCACCATGTCTTAATTGGTGAGGGATTCGGCTGGTAACGTCATTAGCCAATCGACCGCCTTATCTTTCATCATGTATGAAAAGCATCGCATCTTGATTCGGTCACTATTTATTCCTTGCCACATAAAGCTTGACACGGTGTAGGAGCAAATCCAAAGGATGTGGAGAGAGCCATGGAAAGATGGTAGCCGGTTGAGATCGATCGGCCATAAGTCATACTCAAAGGCCTCGACACTTAGTCAGATGCACGAGGAAAAATCTCCCATGTAAGGCCTCGACACCTCCTTGATGCTATTTGTAGGGCCTCCATTAGGAGTGGCAAAAGGGTGGCCACCCGGATCTTGCGCGGCATAAGAATTTTTATTTAAGGCGGGCATTTGTGGACGATCTTAAGGAATCGGATTCCAGAATCAGGGCACAGGCCCAGTCGGATGTGGGAATCGAGGCTCATAATAGTGCGGGCCTTGGTAATGTGGCCTTAGAACTTGAAATTGAGGTTGGAATTGAGCCCCGTTCATGACCGCGTGTTGGTATGGTGGGCCATCAATGATCGGGCCTTAGGATTGCAGGCCATATAATTAGTTTCCTTGTGACGATGGATTCGAGCGTGGCGAGACTTAGAGTTATGGCTCGTGTGTCGGCACACAAGCATGGGACGGAGAATATGGGCCGTGAAATTGGTCGTTCGAGCTTTAGAGGTCTTGGTTTGTGAAACCATTTCCCCCTTGATCGAGAGGTATTTCGTAAGCGGGTTAAGGACCTTGTAGTGGCAGGCCGTGAGGTGATGATGTGGGCTCGGATGATACTTGCAGTTGAGGCATCCCTTGATTATCGTGTGTGTGTGTGGGCGGCGGCGGATTCTCGAATGAGTTGGTCATCATTTTCTCTTCTACCACTGGGCCTAGAATTTGAAGAGGCGGGGCGTCAAACGTTTTTTGAGCTCGCCCAAACCTCTCGGGATTGGGCAAAAGTGGAGCCAATTCTTATCCAAGCGATCGCTTACCTTGCATGCACAACACTCAACAAAAGATTATGGGTATCAAATGTAAAACGATAATCTAATCTAAGATAAAAAGAAGAGTAATTAAGAACATCATTAGCCTTTATCAATCCCCGGCAATGGCGCCAAAATTTGATTGAAGATTTCTTAGCACTCTGAGAAATCATCTCCGTGATAATACGGAGTCAATTGTAGAGTGGTAAGTTGAATCTCGAGTTGTGTCTCTTGAGGATTGATGTTATCGGTAATCAGTGTTTCTAGTTAATCTCTTGTTAATCTAAATTACACAAATTAACTCTAAGAAAGAAATAAGTCATTTGGTTGGGTTTGAGTTTTTAGATTCGAATGCTTGAATTGAAATGGAAGCTTTGAAAATATTAAGGCCAAAGATTAACGAAGATAAAATGCTTGCTTGAAAGTAACTAGTTTAAGGTAATTAATTAAAACCTAATTTAAAACTTTTAACAAATTAAAGACTACTAAAGTGGGGGAAGCTTGCAAGTTTTTGGGAAAAAAAAAAGGGAGGGAGAGTCAAAGCTTTAAAATTTAAAAGTGAATTCATGGTCAATGAGAATTGAATAGGAAGGAGTGAAATTAATTAAAGAAATAAGCCCCATTTGTCTTTCCATGACCAAAGGTTTGTTTAGCCAGATAGGGTAAAAAGCTTCAAAGTAGATGCTTCAGTGGTGTCTATGCAAAAAGAGGGATAAGCTAGAAGTTTAAATTGAGGATTGAAATGCAAAAAAATAATACAAACTAAAACCTAACAACCAACACACAAGCAACAACAACAAAACAAAAACAACACACAATAGAAAAGATTCGTAGGGGCAAAATTGTAAAAATGCCAAAAAAAATCAAAAAAATTCTGTGATGCAGTCGATCGGGCTGTGTTCCAGTCATTAGACTGCCTGTCGATCGGGCTGAGTTCCAGTCGATAGGTAGGTGGGCATCCGATCGACTGGTGTCTACTCAGACGGACCCAGCCTCAGTCAAGCAGTCGATTTGGGCTAAAGCAGTCGATCGGTTGGCATGGTAGTCGATCGGGGCTGCTTCTGGCTCAGTTTTCTCATTTTCCGCTCCAGAACATCCGCCGGTTGTTGTTTATTGTTTGCGTTGTGTTCCCTTGCATGTCTTCACTTGTCCATTCCATAGCGAGTCGATTGGAATGCCATAAGTATGTGCGGGTCCCGCTTGGTCATTCTACGGCCAAAAACATAAAAACGATTAAAAATCTATGAAAAACGTAATAGAAACTGCTTAAACGCTACAAAACCTAAAACTAAAAAAATTGGCCTAATCGACTCCTAACACCCATAAATGCAAGCGAAACACATGCAATCACGACACAAAAATGTAACAAAAACACGTACAAAACGTGCAAGTCATAGACCTTTAATTTTAAATACAGGTTAATATTGTAAATCATATATTATATTATTTGCCAACTCTATATTTAGCCGATCATATGATTATAACTGGACTCAACAAACTTTGTATGGTGTACACAAGATACTGACTATTTAGGCAATGTAATTTTCATGCTAGTGTGTTGATCTAATGGAAGAGATTACTGTGTAATTTGAAAACATTGCTACACGAAAGTGCAATTTCAAAATGATTTAATTGTCATCCCGCCTTTCGTAGAACATTTTATGTAGCTCTACTTTTAAGGTCAATGATGCGTTTATTTATAAGATGAATATGTCGAGACTCGTAATATGTTTTCGATTGATTGCCGTTACAAAATTATGAGCATTTCTAAATATATGTAATTAGTAGTATTTATATTACCTAGAATTTAAAATATAAATATGGATTAATTTGTAAATCATATGTCATATTATTTACCATCTCTCTATTTAGCCAGTCACATGATTGTAAGTGGACACATGAAGAGTTTGGATGGTGTTCGTGAGACATCGACAATTTAGTTGATGTAGTTGTTATGCTAATGTGACGTTTGATTGCATGGAAGAGATTACCATGTAATTGGAAATCATTATTGCACGCATCTTCAATTTTGAGATGATTTAATTTGAACCCCGCCTTCCGTAGCGCACTTTTTAGTAGCTCTACTTTTAAGGTCAATGATGCATTTATTTATAAATTAATTATGCCGAGACTCGTAATATGGTTGCGATTATCCGTCTCTATAAGATTGTGAGAATTTGTGGATAGATGTTATTAGCAGTATTGATATTACCCAGGATTTCAAATTTAAATATATATTAATATTGCAAATCATATGTTATTTTTTTTACCAACTCTTTATTTAACCGATTACATGTTTAGAGATGGACTCGTGAAAATATTGTATAGTGTACATGCGGTATAGACTATTAAGATGATGCAATTTTTATGATAATATGACATTTGATATAATGAAAGAGATTACCATGTAATTTGGAAATAATTGCTACACGCATTTGCAATTTCGAGATGATTAAATTGGAACTCCGCCTTCCGTAGCGCACTTTTTAATAGCTCTATTATTGAAGGTCAATGATGCATTTTTTTTTTATATAATATAGTTATGTTGGGACTCATAATATGGTTGTGATTGATTGTCTTTAAAAAATTATGACCATTTCTGGATAGATGAGATTAGTAGTAATTATATTACCCAAAATTCAAATTTAAATGTGATTAATGTTGTAAATCATATGTCTTATTATTTACCAACTCCCTATTTAGGCAATCACATGATTGTAACTGGACTCGTGAAAACATTGTATGATGTACGCGAGATATCGACTATTTAGACGATGTAATTTCCATACTAGTGTGACGTTTGATTTACCATATTAATTTTCATACTAATTTTCATATGTTATATTTTTTACCAACTACCTATTTAGCAGATCACATGATTGTAACTGGAATTTGCGAAAACATTGTGTACGCAAGATATAAACTATTTAGACTATGCATTTTTTAGGTGAATGTGACGTTTGATATAATGGAAGAGATTACCATTTAATTGAAAATAATTTGTACATGCATTTGCAATTTTGAGATGAATTAATTGGAATACCGTCATTCGTAGCACAATTTTTAGTAGCTCTACTATTAAGGTCAATGGTGTATTTATTTATAAAATAAATATGTCGGGACTCGTAATATGGTTGCGATTATCCGTCCCTACAAAATTATGAGTCTTTCTAGATAGATGTTATTCTCGGTATTTATATTATCCAGAATTTAAGTTTAAATATATATTAATATTGCAAATCATATGTTTTTATTAACTCCCTATTTAGCCGATCAAATGATTGTAACAAGACTCGCGAAAACATTGCATGGTGTACGCGAGGTATCAACTAGTTTGATGATGCGATTTTATACTGATTAGACGTTTGATATAATGGAAGAGATTACAATGTAATTGGAAATAATTTGTACACACATTTGCAATTTTGAGATGATTGAATTGGAACCCCGCCTTCTATAGCGCACTTTTTAATAGCTCTACTTTGATTGTCATTGATTAGTTTACTTATATAATAACTATATCGGGACTCGTAATATGGTTGCTTTGTATCGTCGTTACAGATTTATGAGCATTACTTGACAGATGTGCTTAGTAGTATTTATATTACTCAGAATATCAAATTTAAATATAGTTTAATGTTGTAAATAATGTGTCATATTATTTAACAACTCCCTATTTAACTGATCACATGATTTTAAACGAAATAATGAAAATATTGTATGGTGTACAAGAAATATCAATTATTTAGACGATGCGATTTTTATCCAAATATGATGTTTGATATAATGGAAGAGATTACCATGTCATTGGAGATATATTCTGCACGTATTTGATATTTTGAGATGAATAAATTAGAACCCCGCCTTCTGTAGCGCACTTTTTAATAGCTCTACTTTGAAGGTCAATGATGGGTTTATTTATGACATATTATGTCGAGACTCGTAATGCGGTTACTGATCGTCGTTACAAAATTATGAGCATTTCTGGATAGATGTGATTCATTTTATTTATATTACCTAGTAGTTCAAATTAATATATTTTAAATTTTGTATATCATATGCCATATTATTTACCAACTCCCTATATTCTCTTCAATATCATACGCGAGATATCAACTATTTAGTTGACCATGTTTTTATGCTAAGGTGACATTTGATTGCATTGAAGAGATTACCATGCAATTACGAAAATATTGCTACACTAATTTGTAATGTCGGGATGATTTACTTGGAACCCCGCCTTCCGTAGTACACTTTTGAGCAGCTTTACTTTTAAGGTCAATGATGCGTTTATTTATAAAATTATTATGTCGGGACTCATAATATGGTTGCGATTGATCGTCCCTACATTATTGTAAGCATTTCTTAATAGATGTAATTTGTAGTATTTAAATTACACAAAATTTCCAACTTATATACAGACTAATGTTGTAAATCATACGTCATATTATTTACCAACTCCTTATTTAGCTGATCACATGATTGTAAATGTTCTCGTGAAAACATTGTACGGTGTATGCAAAATATCGACTATTTAGATAAACGAGACATTTCATAGAATGGAAGAGATTACCATGTAATTAGAAATAATTGTCACACACATTTGAAATCTCGAGATTATTTAATTGGGTCCGTGCCTTCCGTATCCCACTTTTACACAACTACACTCTTAAGGTCAATGATGCATTTATTTAAAGACAATTATGACTGAACTCGTAATATGGTTGCGATTGACCTTCACTGCAAATTTATGAGTGTTTCTAGATAGATGTTATTAGCCGGTATTTATATTACCTAGAATTACAAATTTAAATATATATTTTGTAACATCCTAGTTTTTCATAGTGAAAATATAAGCGGAAGTATTCATATTTAAATGGAAGTAATGTGAGGGACGTTACTTTTTGAAATATTTTCATTTAATTTAAAAAGATAAACAAACAATTGAAATAAAAAACTTTATTGAAATAAAGCCAGCTAATATTTATTCAATGAAAATAAATAAATCTAATATAATTTGGCTTTAATAAAAACTAATAATAATAAATAAATAATGAAGTTAATTAAATATTATTAAAATAAATCCAATATTTAATAATCAGTCTTTGCGGAAATAAAATAATAAATTCAAATACGACTAATTAATTAAGTTTGAATTATAAATAAAATCTCAAGACTTTAAATCGTGGTTTTACTATCGTCGTCACCACCATACTTCCGCTCCGATTACACATGACTTGAAAAATATTATTTAAAAAGGGATGAGCTTTCAACTCGCTCAGTAGAGAGTAAAGTTCATAATAATTGCATAATATCATAGTTTTGGACAATCATATCTCTTATTGTGTAATGAATTACACCTCTATGTACAATAAATTGTATCTCTGTTGTGCATTGCTGCACCTCTATCTCTTGGTCACGCGACAATTTTTAAAACTCTCTAGGTCGCATGGCTATATGCACATAAATTTTGTGACGGAATCGCCACCTCTGATTTATACAATCATCAACATAGGCTAAAATACTACGCACTTTAATATGAACTGTAAATAAAAAGGTTTTAGTTATCCCTACCTTGAATATGCAGAAACGTGACTTGACTCGATAAATGCGACTCGTGAAATATATATGCTTGGATAATTATCCTAATCCTCATAATCCTCGATTTCTACAAATAAACAGAATTGAAATTAATAAAAGGAATAAGAATTGAGACACTACAAGAAATCACATGTTTTATGACGATTTTCTTTTTTCACGCATAAAATTTTGTCATAATATGTTTATCAATAGTGATGAATTTTAGAATACATTTTGATGACAATATTTATTTTTGTCATCATCGATCTAGTTTTTCGTCACTAATTCGCATATTTGATGACGATTAAATAGAAATTCTCACAATAATGGAATGATGAAAAAATGGGTAGGAGAGAACCTTTCAGCGACAAACTAGTAATCAATGGTGACGACATTTTGGTGTCACAATAAGTTTTTATTCGTGACAACACTATATTTTGTAATTATTTCTTTCATGAAAAATGGTGACGACATCCAGTGTCACAATAAGTTTCTTTTCATGACAACACCATATTTTGTCACTGCTTCAAGAAAAAGTGACAACATTATTTTGACACTAAAGTCTTATTTAGTGATGATAAATATGAAATTTTCATTCACATCAAGTTAGGATGCGACTTTTCCAATAACAACTTGATAATAGTTGGTGATGACATTTGGTATCACTACATTTTTTTTATGTAAGTATTATTCAATTTATTATTCATCATTAAATGTTTATTTTTCTATATTTATTTAACTAACTTTATAGTTTTTAACGACTATATTATTATTATATAATATTTCTTAAGTTTCTTATTTTTAGAATTGATTAAATAAGTTTATAAATTTAAATAATAGATTATTATTTTTCTTCAGATTCTAATTTTTTAAATTTATTTATGTAACGCCCCAGTTTTTCATAGCGGAAACACAAGCGGAAGCAATTATATTTTAATAAAAGTAATATGGGGGACGTTACTTTTTGTAATATTTCAACTAATTTAAAAATAAACAAGCAATAAAAATAAACAACTTTATTGAAAGAAAGCTAGCTGATATCTTTTCAAAGAAAGTAAATAAATCCAATATCATTTGGCTTTTGTAAGTAGAGCTCTCGAATAAATCCAACATGTATAAAATACAACTATTTGATCATGTTTTGAAAATAGAAACATATAAGCTTTAAATCAAGTTTTATTATCGTCGCCACCATCACTCTTACGCTGCGCTTCACTTCACTTGGAAAATGTTTGATGAAAAATGATGAGTACACAACGACTCAGTGGAGATACCGTTCATAATTAATCTCTCAATATAATATAGCATCATAGTAAAACATGGAAATAATACATAGAAATAATTGTTATGTGCAGTACGGTGGGCCATCCCAAGGATCCGCAGACCCCGGACCCATTAAGGTCCCTGACCAAAAATTGTTTTGTGCGGTACGGTGGGCCATCCCAAGGATCCGTAGACCCCGGACCCATTAAGGTCCCTGGCCAAAAATTTTTTGTGCGGTACGGTGGCCCATCCCAAGGATCCGTAGACCCCGGACCCATTAAGGTCCCTGACCGATAATTATTCTGTGCTGTCGCGCGACTCTATGTATACATAGTCATTTTATAATTGTATCATTGTCATGAGATCACCATAAACTATAACATATCGAGCAATTAATATGAACTTGAATTTAAAAGAATTTTGAGTTAAATATCCACACCTCGTTTATGCAGAAAATAACTTGACTTGAATGCGACACATGAAACGTTCCTAGTCCTCAGAATCCTCGTTTCCTTAACGATAGAACAATTAAGTTTTTAGAAAATAATTTTAAAATAAAGTTAAAATAAAATAAATGAAAATAGGCTTGGAAAAAGAATTAAAACGGGCTCAAGAAAAAGGTTTCCTAAAGCCAAGACTAAACTCACTTCTCTTATAAGGCTCAACCCAACCCAAGACTTACAGGCCCAAAACAAAACCCATGCTTGCAGGCCCAATCACACACCACTTCTACAAACCCAACATAATAAACATACTCCCCTCACGTCACCCACCTTCTCACAAATCTGCACAACATCAACCTCTTGTCTCTACCTCTCTCTTCTCCACTTTCTGCCTTTTCACAAACCATTTCTACAAAAAGTTACCCACACATACACACGGCTTTCTCTCTGTTCTTCAAGACACACCACAGCACACACCCTCAACAAAAAGAATCCAACAACACCAAAAAAAATATAAACACCGATCCACACTTTGAAAATTCAGACCCAAATCTTTGAAAAAATAAATTCTCCATTTCGATAATCAAACTCTCAGTCGAAAATCCCCAATTTTTGAAATTCAAGAAAAATCGGTTTAATTTGGAGGAAACACTCAATTCGACGCAACCCTCGCACTTTTTGTCACCGCACAAAGACGACTCCCTTTCGCACGACAGATGCCGCGCAAGGCCCGACTGGAGCAATGAGCGACGGCTGCGACTGACCGGGTTTGGTTCGACGGGTTTCAAGGTTCATCCTTTTCGGGTTGAGGTAAGTGGAGTTGCGGGCTCATGGTTTTTATCTCGAAATTTTGGTCCAAAAAGACGACAGTCGGGTTGACTCGGCTGCGACTAGGCCGGCTAAGTTCGACTCGATTGACTCGGGATTTAAGTTTAGTTTCATAATTTTTCAGAATGGAGTCAACTCGTCTGTGTTTGTGTTTTGGGTTTAAAAATATTTTGACGTTTCTGGCATGAGGTTCGGTTATTTTCTACGATTCTCAAGAGTTTCAAAACAAAACGAAAGGTGACCCTGTACGCCCAAGAAAACGGAAAACCGACTTAATCGAGAAATATTGGATTTAGAGGGGTTACCTGCTTGAGTAAGACGACCACCCTGCGACTAAACGACGACCCCTGAATTTTGTAAACCTGAATTTTGTAAACGACGACCAATGTAATTTGTATTTTTTTAACTTTGTGTGTTGGGAGAAATATGTTTGTTTGTTTTGGTTGCGGCCGATTGTAAAGTGTTTAAAAAGGGTTCTGGATAAAAACTTTAGGGTTAGGAGTTCTAGTCTTCTAGGATTGTTTTCACTGGCCGGAAAAATCGTAAGGAATTATGGAAGGAACTGAGGAATGCTATAATGTACCGGGCGTTCTCTTGTTGGGCCATTCATGAAATGAGCCCATAAATTTCAATTTAAAAGTAAAGTTCAATAACTTAAATATGAACTTATTTATTTATTTATAAATAAATGCATGGAATTTTACTAATTGAGCTTAAAAATTAAAATATATACGTAATAAAAATTTGGGATGTTACAATTTATTATCGCATTATAACATTTTATATTTGTCTGCAAAAGTTCTCAATTAATCATCTTTACCCAAAATCTCTTTTTGTGAACATTTTGTTTTTTGTGAACACCTTTTTTTTTTTTGTTAAATATTTATTTAGAAGTTAATCACAGTTTTATTATATTCTTATCTAATTATCTTGATATTAATTTTATAGTATTTCAATTATGTTTTTCATTTTTAAAATATATCAAGTAATTATATATGATTAAATATTTATTTAACTTGCTCTATAGTTTTTAATGGATTATATTATTATTAGGATATTTTTAAGTTTTTTATTTTACAATTTTATCTTATAAATATATAAATTTAAAATACTTTTTGTTAAATTTTTTTTTCTAATTTTAAATTTTGAGGTTTATTTATTATTATATTATAACATTTTATATTTTGGTTTTAGTTTTTATTTATTAAATAGTTATTTAGAATTTAGTTTATATTTATGAGAAGTATTATTTTTTGTATTAAGCTTAAAAAATAAATTTTTGGTAAGTTATGTAGGGTTAAAAGAAATATTAAACTTATTTTTGAATGTAAGTTTCTTTATTTATAAAATATAACATGAAGACCATGTGGTGGGGTGGTTGGGGCTAGTTATCAATATTAAACATTGTTGGTTCAAATCCCTTGTCTCTCAAAAATTATTTTTTTGCTCTCGAACCTTTTTGTGATTTAATTATAATAAAAAATGTGTAAATATTGAAGCAATGTCAATAAAAAGGTAAAATTGCAAAACAAAACCAATGGGATTTGAACCCACAATGTATAGACCAATTTCTAACAAGGTATGAATCAAACCGTTTAACCAACTATTATTTAATGCTAATTTTTCCAAATAATATATAATGGTACGTTTGTCTAATCACAATTACTGTTAACCTAAGTTGCACCGATACGGATACGAATTCGGAAAACGACACAACACGGACACGAGGACACGATTATTTTTAAAAATATAGGACACGACACGGCTCACACGCGTTTATAATGTAAATAATTATTAATATATTTTATTTCCTACAAATATTAAATTATAATAATTTTTATTTTTAATTAATCATCTAAAATAATTACAAACTCATTCACAATAGTTGATAAAATCCCAAGTAAAATGAGAAATGATAATAATTACAAAACTTAAAAAAATATTTTTTTTTTGAAAAATAAATAAATTAAAAAACGTGTCGGGGACGTGTCCGGGCCATGTCCCCGTTGGTCGCGCCGTGTCCCGCCGTGTCCTAGGCATGTCCGAGCCGTGTCCCCTGTCAAAAATCCAATAACAAAAAAGAAAAAAAAATAGGACACGCGTCCAACACATGTCAGAGGCATGTCGGGCGCGTTTCCGCGTCCACGGAGTGTCTGACTCGCTTTTGGGGTAAAAAATGGAGTGTTTGTGCATCATAGCTCTTCCTTATATAAATCAAAACTACTACATAATCTTTACTTAAATATATTAAGAAAAAACTTTAAATAACTATTTAAGAAATTATAATACGCAAAATAAATAAATAAATAAAAATCAAATTATAAAAGTTATAATATAATACTAAACAAAATTCAAAACTTGAATTCATAAATAATATATAAAACAATATTTTTAAATTTTATATAATTATTTAATAAAATTAAAAACAAAAAAAATAAAAAAAAAATATAAAATAACAATATAATTCATTTGACCACGAGTTTGTAGTTCAAGTGGTATCACTAACCCCTTTTCAGGGTGTTGACAAGAGTTCTAACCCTAGACCTCTCAAGTTATTTGAGACTTATCTTATACTTTCCAACCACTTGACCCAACTTATTAAAAAAAAAAAATAATATAATTCATTTGAATTTTATAAGTTAGGTTAAATAAATATCTAATCATGAATAATTAATATATTTAAAAATAGAAAATATGAGTTATATTTTATTAAATATTATAAACTAAATTTCAAAATAACTTTGAACTAGATAAAAAAAATAGTTGTGATTAACTTTGAAATAATTATGATATATTATACTTATGTGATTTTATAATCTCTTTTAGTATTATATTAATTTTTTGTTATTTGTTTTAAACAATTCTTTAAAGAAATTAATATATTTTCCATAAATTAATATAATATTCATAAAAATTTATTGTTTTGTATTTTTCATGAACTAGAAATACTTATTTAATATTCAAGTTTATTAATTAACTATTCTAAATTTAATTATAAATTTATATATTTTATTTCTTAATTATGAAATTTCAATAGTACCTGTAAATATCTTGAAATTAAATAAAAATATAGTTTAGTTATATCTAAATTTTAAATACTTATTTTTAAAAAGTTTACAAAAAATATTAAAAAATTATTTTATAAATTTCTAATTATTATAAATTAAATATATTCTAGAAAGTTATTAATATATTTAAAACTGTGAATGAAGAAAAAAAATCAAAGAAAATAAAATCAAAAAGATTATATTAATTTAAATTAAATTCAAATTAATTATTTCTAAAATCTGAAATATGGTAGAATATATAAATATTAAAAAAAAAAGTTCCTGAGATGATTGATGTATATAACCTAATCGAGGGGTATAGCTTTGTGTGGTTTTAAAATATTTTATGATATATATATTTGTTTCTTAGATTTATTTAATCATTTTCTAGAATTTAGTTTTAGTATTTATTATCTAATTCAACTTTTTCTATGAATTTTCTATTTAATTTATAATGATATTGATTTTTATTTTGTTTATAAAATAGTATAATATAATATTAGATAAATCTCAAAACTTAAAATCATGAAAATTGTATAATAAACTATTTTTCAAATAATATAATTATTTAATCAATTTAAAAATAAAAGAAACTTAAGAATATATAGAATAATAATTGAAGTCCTTAATTTATAAAGTGAGTTAAATAAATATGGAAAAATAAATAAATAAATAATTTTATAAAATTCAAATTTGATTTATATTATTGGTATTTTTTATGTTTTTTTAATATTCAAACCATAAAATATATAATAAAGTATCATTTAAATTTTATAATTTATTCTAAAATATTATTGATTTTAATACATTTTTTTTTCATTTTTTATATTTATAAATAATTTAATATGGAAAAATAAATAAATATTCTATAATACTATTATTCTATAAAAATATAATAATGTATTATTAACATCTAAATAAAGAAAAGAAAAAAGTATTAAAAAATGATATTCTACTCAAAATATTAATTGAGGACTTGTGTAATAAATTATAAAATATTATAATATAATACTAATTATAGCTCAAAATTGAAATAAGGCAAATTATTAATAAACTATTGTTTAAATTTATATATTTATTTAATATATATCAAAATATAAAAAGTCTAAAATTATTATCGAATAATAATATAAGTCGTTAGAATTATAAAGTAAGTTAAATGAATGTAAAATTAACTAAATTATCATTAATAATAATATATATTTATAATAAAAAACATAACAAGATTTTTATAAAGTATTATAAATAAAATTTCAAAGTGCTTTTGAATTATAAAATTTCAAACTGCTTTAAAAATAATTATAAAATTTTATATTTACTCATATTATGTTATTTTATAATATTTTTTTTATTTTATATATTTTTAATAATTATTAAAAAAAATATATATTTTGTCACTAATTTTAAGAAAATTTCAAATTTATTTTATATGATTCTTTTTTGATGAATTTTTAATTTTTAAATTTATTGAATATGTATTTATAAAATAATTATAAACTTGATTTTTTACTTTATATTATTATTATTATTATTATTATTATTATTATTATTATTACTATTATTATTATTATTATTATTATTCGTGCCATGTATAGTAAATTGATGTGATGGCATTAGTGTTTTCACACTATTTCATCGTGTGCCTACGCAAAACTGATGATATGGCACTGGTGTTTCATTAAAAAAAAATTTAACTTTGTTTTGAAATAATTTTGTAACAACGATATTTTGATTTATGTGCCTACGCAAAATTGATTATATGACACCGGTGTTTTCTTTAAAACATTTAACTTTGTATTGAAATAACTTTGTAACAACGATTGTTTTGAGATATATATATATATATATATAGTATTTTTTTACTAAATTTTTTGATACCAATTTTTTTTTAATTTATGTTATTTGATGTACATGATAGACAGTGTAATCAATTTGACTACATGTTTATAAATATTTTTATAAAATTCTAAAATTACAAACTATCATAAATTTCTATTTTATTGTTGTATTCTATTGTATTTTACCATCCTAGTTTTTCGTGTGCTTACGCAAATTTGATGATATGACATCAGTGTTTTCTCTGAAAAATTTAACTGTGTGAAATAATTATTTTGACAATAATTTCTTGATTTAGATTATGTAGTTCACCAAAATTTTCGTATTAAACATAATTACTTGATCTGCGACGTGGTAATAAATTTGAACATGTTCCCAGATATTCTTACAAAATTTTAAAATTTTATTATACACTCTCATATATTTCTATTTTATTTGTTATTTTATGAATTATAATTTTTTGTTTGATACGTGTTGGACCTTATACTTTGTTTGTTGAAATTATATTTTAAGTTATATTTTTAGAAAAAAATTATTATATTTATATTAAGAATAACTCACAAAAAATATGTAATTATTTTAAATATTACAATAACGTACTCAAATAGCTCACGTAATATACTCGCTATTTACGCTAATGATGTTGAGATCAAAATACAACGCATTGCTCGATACGCGTTTTAAAACACTGTTTTTTACCCATGATAATTTCTTTCTTTTTATCTTATATTATTTTGTATTTTTCATGAATTAAAAATACTTATTTAATCTTTAAGTTTATTAATTAACTATTCTATATTAAATTATAAATTTATATATTTTATTTTTGAATTTATACAATTTAAATGGTATATGCAAATATCTTGAAATTAAAAAAATTATAATTTAATTATAGCTAAATTCTAAATACTTATTTAAAAAAAATAAAAATAAAATATTGAAAATTATTATATAAATCGCTAATTATGAGTATAAATTAAATTATTTAAATATATTAAAACTAATTCTAGAAAGTTATTTATATATTTTAGACTTAAAATGAGAAAATAATTAATTAAAAAATCAATAAGATTATATTTAAATAATAAAATTAAATTCGAGTTAATTGTTTCCTAAATCTGAAAAATGGTAGAATATATAAAATATTTTAATAAAAAAAAAAGATCATTAGTTGGTGTATATAACCTAATCGAGATATAGTTTTATGTGCTTTTAAAATATTTTATGATATATATTTATTTCTTAGACTTATTTAATAATTTCATAGAATTCCATTTTAAATTTTATTATCTAGTTTAACTTCTTCTATGAATTTCTTGTTTAATTTATAATAAATTGAATTTTATTTGGTTATAAAATGTTAGAATATAGTATTAGATAAATCTCAAAACTTAAAATCATAAAAATTGTATAATAAATTATTGTTTAAACAATATAATTATTTAATCAGTTTTAAAAATAAAAGAAACGTAATATTATTATAGAATAATAATTTAAGTCCTTAATTTATAAAGTAAGTTAAACAAATATGAAAAAATAAATAAATATATATTCTATAAAAAATATAATAATGTGTGATTACCTAGTAAATAATTATTCCGTGAAAAAGACAAAAAATAAAAATATCATAATAAAAAAACTACCAAATAAAAAAATAAAATAAATATTCAAAAAAAAAAAAGAGTTGTTAGGCCACGAAAATTAATGGAGGACTTTTGTTGAAAAAAATATTAAATGATATAATATAATACTAAATAAATATAAAAAATTAAAATTAGAAAAATAATTTAAGTTTGCATAACTATTTAATAATTTTGAATTTTTTAAGATATATAGAATAATAATCTATATATATAAAGGCTAGTGTTTTATAAATGGTAGCCCGAAAGTCTTCCCGCCAAAATGTGTTCCTAAACTGGATAACACATTTTAAGGAAAGTTTAATCATTAATCTAATTAATAAATAAATATTTATGATTATATATATTATTTAATTACTTAACAAATAATTGGATAATGATTTGAGATGTGTAAGGATGTTTCCAAAATCATAATTTCCTATATACATATTGTCTCTAAAATACATTGATTTAAAAATTAAATTAATTAATATCTATGATTATGATAATTACATTACATTTTAGGGTAGATATTATATTATATTGTGTTTATCATTTTTCTTTGTAGGATAATCCATATTTCACAATTTTTGTAGTTGATCTATATAATATATTTATATATTTTTAAAAATATAAAAAATACGTTTTATAAATAGTATATACAACATTTTTCCCTCCAAAAGTGTGTTTCTAAATATTAAATGTTCTACCTATGTTTTGAAACTCGCCCCCTACACTGACCCGAATTGGCATACCAGTTACCAGGTTAGTGAGTCAACAGTCGGGTCACCGAGTCAATTACTTACCCGGGCAAAAAATAATAAAAATATAATTCTATATTTTCTTTGTAACTTAAAAATAAGTAAATTAAATAACTTTATATACATATAAATCACATTTAAAAGACATAAACAAACATTCATATATTTCAAGAACATAAATATATTATCCTTTTTTTTAAATTCTTTTATGATAAATATATTATCTTTCATACATATCAATTTATATATTAATTTTTCAAATATTATAAAGACGAATTGAAAAAATCAAGAAATTTAATATATGAATTGATATGTTTAGAGGATAATATCTTCATGTTTATTAAATATATAAATGTCTTTTTATAACTTATCAAAATCCCAAATATTATAAAGAGGAAGTGAAAAAAAATCAAAAAATGAATAAATAACAAAGTTAATCTTATTAATATGGTTACATAGGCTTAGAGATATATAAGTGAATATAAAAAAATAAAAATAAGTTTTCACTTATGTAGAAAAAAGTGAACTTTTTAAAAAAGATAAATAAAAAAAAGAAGAAGAAGAGCCTGCATAATTTTTACAATATTGAGTACCGATAAAAAGAGTTGTTGCGTACTATTTTTACAACCTTCAGTGCCGATAAAGAATTTATCATGTAATTATTTTGTATATCACATCGAATTTAAACAAGTTGTTTGGATTGGAAAGGTTACTATAATTAATGGTCTGAGAATAACAAGAAATTCAGTTTATTAATGGTTTGTTCGGGCCGCGGGTCAGCAATTGTTACTTGGCCAGCCCAAGTAGCCGGGTCTAAAGCGGGCTGATTGTGAAACAGTTTATTAAGCCGACTCCCATCAGGCAGTGCTTCAATTTGGCTGGGTTTCGTGTCAATCCGTCGGGTTGGGGCGGGCCGGGTATAAAATAGTGATTCTTATATTTTTTATATTGCGATTATTAAACTTTAAATACTATTAAATATGAGTTTAAATCTTCCTTATTACTTATTAAATTTCTCAATATATACATTGCAATTTTTTAAAAAGAAATCTTCATAATTGCTTCATAATATTCACAATAATAATCAAATCAATTGAATTGAATTTTCTTTTGAGACTATTAAACTGTAATTTAAAACTTCCTTATCTATAATATAACGAGAGTAAGAGTAGATCTATTTCTTATACTGTGATGACAAGTAATATAAGAAATGCATGTTAATCATAAAATTAGCCAAAATTTAAATCAGGTTATTATTATTATTATTGTGAACAATTTTCATGATTTATTTTTATTATTTAAGACCTACTTGACTGAGATAATTAAAGGAGTTGAGATAACTGATAGATGATAGTTGATTGTAAATTATTGTTTGGCAATATGTGATTGAAGATTGATTTAACGATATAAACATTACCGAGTGATATACAACTAATATACATAAAAAGCAAGAAAAATATAAAATAATAATAAATATAGATTTCTAAGAAAATATATAAATAAGAAATTCCTTATGTCTGAAAATAATACTTATGTAAAACTATAAATTAACATATTAGCATATAAAAAAATTATAATGGAAAATAATTTTAAAAAAAATATTTAATCGACTATCAAATGATTAGAAAAAACTACAATTTGTAACTTTTTTCGAAATAGACCTTTTTAAGTCTCAACTATCAGGAGCTTATTAAGAACTTTTACCAAACGTATAAATGTGTTGATTAAGGGTGAATAAGCATCAACTTTCTCAAATCGCCCAACCAAGCGGATAAGTAAGGATACCCTAAAGTGAAAGAGGTTCATAGATCTAAACTTATATAGTCTTACGCATTTTGAAGCACTAATTTGAATGTTAGAGAGGTTTCACCGGAAAACCCTATGGTCCTATTTCTAACCTCATTTCTCAGTGCAGGTTCTCGAGCATAAGACTGAGCACAGTGGTTCAAATTCCTTGCTCAACCAAATGACGTCGTATGTGGTAAACTCTGAAGTTAAGGTGTGAGTAGGATGGTGGATCTTGATGGAATCCGACGTAATTTGGCGATGTATCAGAACTACACTTTAACATCAAACATAATTGGCGATGGTTAAGGTTTGGAGGCAACAACGCAAGCAGCCCCAATATATGAAAGAGCCCAAACATTTAATTTGCTAGAGCTTCTGTATGTAAACTCATAATCAATATATACTCAAATAATGGCATACACTTCAAATTAAAACTTATTGATGGCGTGTTTTTGTCCTATTGGAATAATAATGAACAATTAGTTATGAGATTTTATACGACTTCTACACGGAAAGTGAAAATTTGGTAATTTAATACTCACATGAGATTTAAGATTATTTTAGAAACCTAAATATATTTTATGGTATTAAACAAATAAATGTTTAAAAAAATATAATATTTTAATTCAATCCTTATTTTTAGTAAT
This sequence comes from Phtheirospermum japonicum, assembly GCA_014905375.1. Taxonomy (NCBI): domain Eukaryota; kingdom Viridiplantae; phylum Streptophyta; class Magnoliopsida; order Lamiales; family Orobanchaceae; genus Phtheirospermum; species Phtheirospermum japonicum. The sequence goes on along the minus strand of BMAC01000015.1, from coordinate 1,552,996 downwards.
CTCCTTTTTTTTTTTAGCTTTTGGCATAATTTCATATCTATTTGACAATTAAAGCGACAACGTGCTACGTTCTAAATTTAAACAAGTAAATTTTATTATTTTTAATAAATTGATTCTTCTTAACCACTCCCTCCAATTCATATTAAATATCGTTTTAGAAGTTTAGTTTTGTTAAAAATTAATTGTCATTTTAGAACTTACTTTCTTCCAAATTGTTCTCTAATTAATTTAGGAAATTAATACTAACTTATGATAGTATATGATAGTAAGATGGTTGTGAGGAAAGAGGGTGAGAGATTAATTAGGAATGTCGTTAATTTATTAAGGTGTATTAGTCAATATTTTATATTTCTTATTTTTTTTGACATAAATTAAAAAAATGACAATTAAAAATAAACGAATGGAGTATATTTAATAAGTTTGTAGTTGGAAGGGTTTAGACATTACTTGGATATGAATTCAATAACTCTTCTACTTTCATAATCTTGATGAACGAGTATAATCAAATATTTGAAAATTATGAAGTAGGAAAAATCGAGACAGGTGCACGATTTGAACTGAATAATATGATATCACGTCATTCTAGAGGACAAGACTGAATATTATAAATATTATTTCAGAAATATGAATAAATAAATTATAATTGCTTCACAAAAATATATTTAATATAGATAAATGAGACTTATATAAAAATACTCAAATTTATAGATTTAGAATTCAGATGTGTGGTGATTTTAACTTCGATTAGTTCAAAGTTCTATATATATATATATATATATATATATATATATATATTGTGTGTGTGTGTGTGTGTGTGTGTGTGTGTGTGTGTGTGTGTATATATATATGTGTGTGTGTGTGTGTGTGTGTGTGTGTGTGTGTGTGTGTGTGTTCAAACAGATCAAAGGTAAATCGTTACATAGTCGATAAAGTGGGTTAGCTCA
>BMAC01000015.1:1464487-1543795 GCA_014905375.1 Phtheirospermum japonicum | reverse complement strand
TAAGAAAATAAAAGCAAGGGAGAAAGGGAGTAAGAAAATGTCCCTGAAAAATAATGGTCGAATTTTCCCAATTGAAGTTGTGCAATTTCCCGTTGTCTAGAGCCTTGTGATTGGATTTGTAGAAAGGGAGTAAGAAAATGTCCCTGAAAAATAATGGTCGAATTTTCCCAATTGAAGTTGTGCAATTTCCCGTTGTCTAGAGCCTTGTGATTGGATTTGTCCTTGCAACAAAACATATTAAAACAAACAAACAAATAAACAAACAAAACAAACCACGATTACGATCAATTGCCCCGAGCAAGTGCCCGGTGGCACATCTTTGGGATTTGAAACGACCGGATTGCGGCTCGACGGTGTAAATGGCTGGGTTGCAGCTCATCAAAATGTTGTCGGACTGCGACTGACTTGGGTCGGATTGCAACCAAGATTGACAAAAAACGAAATTCGTAAAAATTAAGCGACAGACGCTACTAGCAGTAACATGTAGCGGTAGGTTGCCTAGCAGTAAGCTCATCGTTATCCCTATTTCTGCGGCTAGCGGTAGGTTCAGTGGTTGATCATCATTGGTAACCCCTCGAATGGAACTAGCGGTAAGGCCTTGCGGTAGAGAGCTTCCGCTATATAACCGTTAGTTGTCCAGAATAAGCAATTTTATTGTAGTCGCTGCTCATCAACACACACATAAACGTACCACGACAATTAACACAATTTAAAGGGACAAAAACAAAAAGAAAATAAAGAAAAGAAAAGGAAAACTAACTATCCCTTGGGTTGCCTCCCAAGAAGCGCAACATTTAACGTCTCATGCTCGACGTGATTCCATGCGATTAATTTTTAGCCCGTGGGGGCTCCACTAATTCTTCCTTATCAAGATCGCGATTCAGCCCACGTCTCTCGTAGAAAGGTTTGAGTCTATGCTTGTGGACTTGGGATTTCGACTTCTTACTCTCGTCGTATAGAGTGGAAACTCCGTACTCATCCATTTCCTTTATCATAAAGGGTCCACTCCTTTATGATAAAGGAAATGGATTTATAGATTTGAAGAGAAATAGCTTATTTTCAGCATTTGTTGTTTCACCTCTTGTTTTTGGACCTGGGAGAAAACCAGTTTCTGCGAGCAAGCTCCACAATTACCTAATTGAAGAGGTTAGTCTTTTTTTCATCACTTGTATTACAACACAAGACCTTATCGCACTTTCAACCAAACTCAATGCATTTGGATTATGTATAAAAATAAATATAAAAATACATGCAAAAATATACAAATGTTGTGACTGATGTTGGTATGGTGTGTCACAACATCAAAACCAACATTGGCTTAGGCAATGCACATACCGAGATCTCTTCTCAAATGAGAGAAGATCTCTAAATCTAATGTCTTTGTGAAGATATCAGCAAGCTGATTGTCTGTTCCTATATGCTCAAGGCTAACTATCTTCCTCTCAACCAAGTCTCGAATAAAGTGGTACCTTATGTCAATGTGTTTGATTCGAGAAAGCTGTACCGGATTTTTCGAGATATCAATGGCACTAGAATTATCACAGAGCATAGTCAATGTTCTTCTATGTAGACCGTAGTCCTCTATCATTTGGTTCATCCACAATAATTGTGTACAAGCACTTCCAGCTACAATATACTCGGCTTTAAGAGCATCCTCTACTTGCTTGGACTCTGTTTTGGAAAGAGACAAAGATTCTCGAGTTTTAGAACAATTATTAAACAATCAAACAAATCTTACCATCTCTTTGAAATCTATTTGTCACTTTCTTGTAGTTCTTTCATCGAGAACTCCAATGATTTGGCTCATAGGATGATTCTTTTGAATTCTTGAGGGAATATTTCTTTGATGTAAGTCAATGGGTTCAGCTGGATCTTCCACACTTGGATTAGAATCTGATTCTGGAGCAGTTTAAGTAGGTGTTGGGTTCGATGTTGTGTTCCCAAAACCATCACCGATACCAACATCACCCGTCTCTCCAATTTTAACACCTGCACTTTCATCTACACCAACCGTGACATTATCTTGAGGATTTTGATCATAAACCAAATCATCATCCATTAACAGGTTTAAAACCACTCATCAAATCATCAAACTTGACGTTAACCGACTCAATCATGCAACGCGTTCTAAGATTAAACAATCTATATGCATGACTATTTCGAGAGTATCCCATGAAAACACATTTATCACTCTTTGGGTCAAGTTTTGCAAGATGATTTCTTCCATTTAGTACATAACAAATGCACCCAAAAATATAAAAATAACTCAAATTTGGCTTTTTGTCCATCAATAATTCATAAGGAGTAACACAAGACCATGGTCGAAAATACACCCTATTAAGTATATGGCATGCAGTGTTCATTGCTTCTGCCCAAAAATGTTTAGCAACCCCATTTGAAATAAGCATAGTCCTTGTCATTTCTATGAGAGATCTATTTTTGCGTTCGACTATCATATTTTGTTGGGGGGTGATGGGTGAAGAAAACACATGAGTTATACCAACTTTGGAATAATATTTTGAAAAGGATGCATTCTCAATTTTTTTTCCATGATCAGACCTAATCCTACCAATATTCACACCAAATTGCACACACAACCTTTTTGCAAGTTTTTTAAATGTTTCGAAAGCCTAAAATTCTTCTTTTAAAAATTCAACCCAAGTAAAATGAGAAAAATCATCTACTATCACAAGAACATACCTTTTACCACCAAGACTCTCAACTTCAAGTGGTCCCAAAAGGTCCATATGAAGGAGTTCAAAACAATATGAGGTAGTGAGACTTTAGACTATTAGATATGGCACCCTGACCTGCTTTCCTTTCTAGCACGCCTTGCAAACAGGAACAGTTTTAGTGTTGAGCTTAGATAGTCCGATCACAAAATCCTTCTTGACCAATCTCTCCATCATCTTGTAATTGACATGTCCGAGCTTTTGATGACACACCTCGCCATCACTCAATTGAGACAGCTTGTAGAACACATCACCATTGATTTGATAGAAATTATCTGAAGACCTCTGACTAATGAGAATACATGAATTGCCTTCGTCATAAACTTCGCATCTTTCATGAGTGAACTTGACACTAAAACCACCATCGCACAGATGGCTAATACTTATCAAGTTCGATGTTAAACTTTTAACTAGTGACACGTTCTCAAGCTTTGCAATACCAGGTACATAAAGGGTTCCTTGGCCAATGATTTGGCCATTTGCACCTCCACCATACTTAATCTTTCCTCCTTGAAACTTGACAATATTCAAGAGGAGATCTTCCAAGCCTGTCATGTGCTTAGAGCATCCACTATCGAAGTACCAGGCTCCGGGGATGTGAGACTTCAGAGGGGAATAAATCATGTTGCATTTGATATCGTTCTTTTTAACCCAGACCTGCTTGACTCTGGTGTTGGTATTGGTGTTGGGAACACAGAAACCGTCACGGAAACCAACATGGATCCCAGCAGATAGTTTCGACCTTTTAAATTGAATTTATTTTCTAATAAGCTTCCAACAGTATGGTCGAATGTGCCCAGGTTCACCACAGTGATGGCACACATATTGTCTTCTTCTCCTTTTGCGGTATTTGGTCGACTTCATCTTTTGACTTAAATCTAGCTTTTGAATAGGATTGTATCCAATCCCGTGTTTCGAAGAATCCAGGATAATCGATTCCAGAATTTCATCCAGCTTGGCCTTGCCCTTGTTGAGGTTTGTGAGGGTTTCTTGAAACTTCTTCAATTCGGTCTTTACTCGTTTTAACTCATCATCCTTTTTGGTGAGGGATGACTCCAATCGGACAATTATATTAAGTTGATCATCATTTTTCTTAGTCAATTTGTCCATCTCGATTCTAAGATCCTTGTCTTTGAGTAATTGTTTTTCCCCAACTAGCATATAATTGTTCATACTCAATATTCAACTTCTCGTACTCGTCAAGAGATTCATCAACCTCATCGTCATCTTCAATGTACTCTGTAGCAATCAAGCTCTTCTTCCTCAGAGTATCCATAGTACCTAGACAAATAAGGATCAGTACTTAAAAGGTTAAGTAACTCGCTCTGATACCAATTGTAGAATTTGTAGGTCTATGGTTTTGAAAATAAGTATCAGTTTGTGATATTGTTTTCAATGTTAACCAACACTGAAACCAACATCAACCAGAGTTTAACTAAAAATATGCAGCGGAAATATAAACGAAAAACACAGCAATTTAAAATCCGTTCACAAGTAAAAATACTTGTGAACTTGGGTGTACAAACCCGAAAACTATATTACTTATCTTTGTTCAAGATCAATACAAAAATATAAAGTAATATATGAAAACTATGGTATCAAAAACTATGATACTAAAATACTTGTCGCCTTGAAGGATGATTTTCTCCGTTGGTTACGCAACTTCAAATACTCTCTTGATTACAGACAATGGCTCCAAGTATGAATACTTGCTTGTGTTATTCTCCTTGATGCTTTGCGTAGCTCGTTCCTTGATTTTCCGTGCGTCTCTTGTTGCTGCGTCCTTCTCGAAAAGTCGTGTATGTAAGTGTATGGAAGGTGTACCCTTCTCTTGACTTTGTCTTGTCTTAAATAGACAAGAGTCTTACAGACCTAAACTTGGTAGACAAGTTAAACAAGTTGTAAACACAATTTAGGAAACTAAAGAAAATCTTAGACATAATTTAGGAAACAAATTTAGAGTTTTAATTCTAATTCCCTAATATATTTTGGGCCCAGGAAAAGCAAACAACTAAATAAAAAATTATTTCCAATAATAAAATCCTCGACATTATACATAAATGATTATCGAGATTAACTCACTCAGAAAACCAGAAGAAGAAAATAGAAGTACGTGCAGACAAGCATGATGCATCATCAAATGATCCATGATTTGAAGAATTTACACACACATTTTATCAAGCTTGAGCAACTACCAGATAAATAAAAGGTATACTTATTTTCTATTTCACAAGTTCTACTTAGTAAAGCCAAACAATATCATGACATCAAGCTTGCACTACTGAAACAAGCACTGATACTGATCAAAATGGTGAGAACATAAAAAAATCACTCAAAATGTCAACTCACCAAAGAAATCACAAGTTTACTATCATTTCCAAACATAATAAATATAATGTAAAGCACTAAAGGTAGCAAAGGCCGAGCATCAAACTTCTCTCGCACCAATGGGACCCACTTCTTCTTGTGTTCTTCCAACCCACAAACCTTAAAGCTCGATCCCCTTTCTCGAATACTGATGCCCTTTCTTTTCTTTATTAACACGGGTAAAATTCAAAATGACATCAATGTCGTCTATCACTTCAAACTCAATAGCGCATTTCGTCGAACACCTTGCATGCACTTCTTCTTGTTTGTCTGGAGATGTTTGTTCGTCAGCTATCGGGACACTAATCGTTGGTTTGTTGGCAAATACATAGCAGACTGATGAAATGCGAGTCGGTGTTGTCTCTTTTGATTTTCTTGTCTAATTTTGAGAGAAAACGAAAGTTTTTATGTTGTGGAGGGAGGGACAGTCACGATTGGGGGAGGTGGTTCCGGATGCACGGATAGTCCACCCGCTTCAATTCCATATCAATTAGTAAAGATAAATAAATAAATAAGCATCATATTAGAATAAACTACCCCGTTCATTTACTTTCAAGTGTCTTGATAAGGCCTAATATAGAATATCCAAGAAGCTTTTGTTAACGTACTCTCCGAATTACATGCTAAACAACCCACAAATTATGTCTAAAAACACTTATGAGGGAGAAAGACGAAGTCTGGCGTAGAGATTGTTGAGAATAAAATCAAATAAATTCTTCTACATAAATTAATTTACATAAACTCAAATATTTTGTGTAATTCAAAGAGTTATACATTATTCAAATCAATTCGGATTTGATTTGTTCTCGACACGGAGAAAAGGGGGAGAGAGATGGAAATCGGAAGCCATACTCAAGCTGGCGATGAATTCCATCTTTCTTCTCCTTCTAAATCTCAATCCAAGAAGCCAGGAGGATGGACGGCCATTGCATTCATTCTTGGTAAAAATAATTGCATCTCAAAAATCTTTAGGTTTGATAACATTTTCGTTTAATTTTTTTGCATGTCAAGAAAATTTGTTTTCATTTGTAGGAAATGAGTCGTTCGAAAAATTGGCTTCGATGAGCCTACTGGCCAATATAACGGTCTATCTACGTACCAAGTACAACTTGAGCGGTATACTTTTGGTGAACATTGTCACGGTATGGTCGGGCACATCAAATGTTGCGTCCATATTGGGCGCCATTGTTTCAGATGCCTATTTAGGAAGGTTTCTTACTCTCCTCATTGGCACCATTTTCTCCCTATTGGTATGACCACCTTCTTATTTTCCTTCAATTCTACTTAAACTTTTGATTAATTTTTTCTATTTTGATTCTGGTGGAATGGAATGTGAATGGATCTCATTACCTAATGTATACTTTTTTTCAATCTCTTTATTTGGTGTCTTTTCACTCTTCAACATATTAGATGTTGGAATTATTGAATATGGATCCCAAAAGAAAAACAAGAATGTAGATACCGTATTATGGTAGAAGCAAAAAAAAAAACCCACATAGGTTAGGAAGAGTTTGTGATGAAACAATCAGAGTTTGAGATCACAACCCTCTTAAGATCATCGGTGAGATTTGCGAGAAAGTGTTACATTAGCAACAGCAGAAAAGTTTAGTTTTAATTCAAAAGAATGCAGTATTATAAATAGAATGTAGAATAAGTTAACAAAAGTACTAGATAAGTAAGTTGTAAAAGTAATTTAAAGACATTAGAAGCAAAAGGAGATATCTAAAATGCACTTTTGCCTTAGAGTTGGATTCTGACTGAATAATCTATAATTCGAAGGCGGCATAGATTTGTGTATAGTCTACATACATAGAATATAGTAGCTAATTCATCAATAATAATAACATATATAAACTCGTATTTTTAATTATTTTGTTCTCTTTACTTTGAACAAACAGAACAGAAGTCTTTCAAACACTTTCGAAATATTTTTATTTTTTATTTTTGTTTATTAAGATCGTATTCCGATTTTGCATAGCCACACATTTGTTCAAAATCTCCTATGTTTCCCAGGGTATGGTAGCTATGACCTTAACCGCAGGTATACCCGAACTCCGTCCCCCAGAATGCCAAGAACAATTAATCTGCATCGAACCCCACAAATGGCAACTCGCGTTCCTATTCGCGAGCCTCGGGATCATCGCCGTGGGCGCGGGAGGTATCAGGCCGTGCAACATCGCCTTTGGAGCCGACCAGTTCGACACCAACACCCAAAAAGGGCGGACTCAGCTTGAGAGTTTCTTCAACTGGTGGTACTTTTCGTTTACAATCGCCCTCGTCATTGCCCTCACGGGCGTTGTCTACGTCCAGACGAACGTCAGCTGGGTGATGGGGTTCGCTATCCCGACAGCCTGTCTTGCTGCGTCCATCACCATCTTCCTGATCGGGCGCGGCACGTACATATACAAAATGCCTCGGGGGAGTGTTTTCATCGACATGGCGAAGGTGGTCGCGGCCTCGTTCAAGAAACGAAGAATAAATTTAAAATTGGGCGACGATCATATTTACTATGATCCTCCGGGGGATTTGGAGTGGGAGAATCGTAAAATGTCGAGAATTGACAGGTTTAGGTTTCTTGATCGGGCGGCTGTGATAGCTAATCCTTCCGAGCTGGATTCGATGGGATTTCCTGTCAGCATGTGGAGATTGTGTAGTTTGCAGCAAGTGGAGAATTTGAAGTGTTTGTTCGGGATTATACCCGTGTGGATATCGGGCGTCGGGTGTTTTCTAGTGATGGATCAGCAATCAACTTTCGGCGTGTTGCAAGCGATCCAAATGGACAGATCAATCGGTAGACATTTCATGATCCCACCAGGATGGATGGGGATATCGTCTATGATCGCGTTGTCGATTTGGATTCTAATTTACGAACGAATCTACATCCCAGTCGCGAAGAGAATCTCCAAACGGGATTTTAGGATGACAATGAGAATTAGAATTAATATCGGGATAGTCATGTCGATTGTGTGCATGGTGGTTGCTGGTTGTGTTGAGAAAAAAAGACGCGTGTTGGCGTTGGGACAGGGATCGTTCGTCTCATCTCTTCACGTACTAGTCCTATTGCCTCAGTTTGCCCTATCTGGACTAACGGAGGCGTTTGCTGCCGTTGCATTGATGGAGTTTTTCACGAGACAGTTGCCCGAGAGCATGAGAAGCGTTGCGGGCGCGATTTTTTTCCTTAGTCTGTCGGCTGCGAGTTATTTTAGCTCTCTGATTGTGAACGTTATGCATTCGGTCACGGGTGGGGGAGGAAAAACACCATGGCTTGGGGGGCATGATCTTAACGATAATATGCTCGATAATTATTATTACATTGTGGCAGTTCTTGGGTCGATGAATTTGGTATACTTCACTCTTTTCGCGAGCAAGTATGTGCCGTTGGAGAAAGATGATGAATTGGAGCTCGAGGAATCAATAGAAACACCGAGCAAGTGATGTTGGACGATCTTATGAGTTCAAGAATGGTGGAAAATATATATGTTAGAAGATTATTATACTTGAGGATGTTGTTATGTGTGTTTTATGAGGGCTAGCTTAGTTAAACACTACTCTTCAAGTGTTTAAAAAAACAAAAAAAAAAAGAAGAAGAAGACACATAATATGTAAGTTGGATTTCTTTTGTTTACCTTTTTTTTTTTTTAGAAAAGAAATTGATGCTAAGTGCTACTATGGATGAGCATAGTAGGAGATAGAGGTTTTAGATCTTGATGCTTTTCAAGAATCTCATGCTTTGCCGCTTGAGAATCGAATTACAGATGTACATTATTGATCAACTATTTTGATTCAAAACCTTTACTATACTTCGATGATATATGAGCTTAGTCCGTTCACGTAAAAGCGCAACGCGGATTTTAGCATTGAGATTTTTAAGATACAAAAGTTCGGGAATATATTTCAAAATTCACGTTCATGTCATGTTCGTATTATCAAGTCATGCTCGGCGCTCCTATTGCTAATGGCAGAAAAAGGAATTAGGGTGCAATATATCATCTTAACAAAAACATTACCATTAAATACTATGGAAATCATCGAACATATACTATGGAAATCATCGAACATTAATATAAGTTCATCTTAACAAAAACATTACCATTAAAATATAAGTATGGATTGATTTGTCAATTACTCCTCTAATTTTAAATCAAATATTCCCTCATTTTGTTAAGTAATTCAAAATTATGACATAAAAATGGAACAACACCTTTATTATGAAAAAACATACACAAAATAATAATAATAATAATAATAATAATAATAATAATAATAATAATAATAATAATAATAATATAGTGTGCAGCAGAGTGAATGCAGCCTGCCCTTGCTACCGCCGCCGGCCTGAGGGAAAAATTTTATTGGCAACAAAAAATCATTTATGACTTTTATTTGTTTGTTTTTTCTTTTTAATTTATTTTTGGACAAAATTTTTTTTTACTTAAAGTATGGAAATCTCTTACTTGATGTAAAGTTATTTACCTGGTTGCGAAAATTTATTGCCTGATATTCAATTGTTGTTATGTATTTTTCTAATTAAACATAAATTTCAATTTTTTTTTTGTCAAAAAAGAAAAAAAATCTTACATTTTTGCAAATTATTATTATATACTTCTTACTTAATATAATAATTGATCATTTCTTACTGCATAGTCCGAAAATATAATAAAATTCCTTACTTAATATACAAAAATTTCTTACTTTATAGCAGTGTTCTAAAAATCGTTAGGCGGTTGCTAGGCGTTAGGCCAGCGCCTAGCGCCTAGGACTCCTAGGCGGGGCCTAGAATTTGTGAATAAATACCCCGATTTACAACATTATATCCAACCATTTAATATTTCAACATACTACCTGCTAAACTATAAAGTTTACGACAATTCAAAACTAAAAGTAATAATCACAAGTTACAATTCACAAGTTTAAAACTATTGTTCGATTCAAAGTTCAAAACAACATAAATCCATAAGCTCATTAGTAAAAAAATAAAAATATCATAACATATATTACAAAATCAAAATAATTAAAAAATAAGCTCAAAAACGACGTTGTTTCAGGCCATAAAAATTTAAAAAAAAAAAAAACTGGTCTGGCGCCTAGGCGCGGACTTGGGCGCCGAGGGCGCCTAGGCGGCGCCTGGGACGCCTAGGCAGCGCCTAGGGCGCCCGGCGATTTCTTTGCGATTTTTAAAAATCGTAGGCGGATTGGTGGCGTCTAGCGCCTAGGGCGATTTTTAGAATATAGCTTTATAACGAGATTTCTTTCTTTATAATCAAAAAAGTAACAAAATTTCTTACATTATCTTTAGAAAAGTGAGAAGATTTATTATTTAATATATGAGAATTTCTTACATTATATTGAAATTTCTTTATGCCAAAAGTGGTAAGAATATTTCTTACCTTATACATTAAAAAAAGAAAAATTCTTAGTTTATATTCGAAAAAGTAAGAAAATTTCTTACTTTATAATAAAAGTTTTTTACTTCATAGTAAAAGTTTCTTACTTTATGTACGAAAAGGTAATTAAATCTCTTATGTTATAGCCCAAAAAGTGAGTAAATTTCTTACTGAATCCAATTTTTTTTTTTTAGTGATATTTCTGAATTTTTTATTCGAAAGTGAGAGAAACTTTCTTGGTCAATGTCCGCAAATCTCTTAATTTATATCTAAATTTGTATGAGAATTTTGAAAAACTAAATTTTTTTATTATTTTCAAAAGTAAGAAATTTTTTCTTATTTAATGTCCGAAATACTTTCCAATAAAATTTCTTACTTTATGTTTTCTGAATTTTGGGTTAGAAATTTTTTCTGGGCAAAAAATAAAATAAAAATATTGTAGTGATCTTTTCTCGGTGGGCAATTGGCTTAAATATCTCGTTGCAGAGTAGCTGCGAGTGGGCCGGTAGGGTTGTGGTATTGGATATTATCGGTATTATTATTTTACTAACGTAACCTTGTAATTGTATGTTAGGATTGAATTATTTGACAATCTGTATAGTAATTGTTAGTATTTCGAAAAAACAAATAGTTTTACTTATAATATATTTGGAAATGGCCCCTCAAAACCTCCTCGTTATGTTTATGATCAGAGGACAAAGAATCATAGAAAGCCTTCTTTTATCTCTTTCACACACATAAATACAAGTGATGATAAAGCAAGGTTGGATGTTGGGGTGTGGTTTTGGTTTAAGGCGATAGCAAAAAGATTGGCTCACCGAGAAATAGGTCATTGACCTTCAAATTGCCCCTGCCGGCCTAATTGACCTACAAAACAAAACTCAAGTCGGACAACCCCGACGTAGGCCCTCGATACTTAAGTCAGTCCATTTTTGTGATAATAAAAAGAGAGCTCAAAGTAGGATAAAAAAATCAACTTAAAATAGAAGTGAGGCATATGTCCTTTTTATATAAACAATAGACGTGTTCCTAATTTAGGGTACCCATCTCCTATTCATGCCACAATACCATAATTACCATCGACTTAGAATTAGAAATTCTCTTATATGCTAAGTTACCATAAATATTGGAACTCTCGTATTTTTTGAAGTTACCATAATAATCATGGGCCAATAACCATATCATATCCTTAGTTTTTCGGGACCCCATACCATCTATATCAGTCCGTTAGGGCCCATATCTTAACCATAAAGCCAATCCCTCCATGCCAAGCTGTTATAAATATAAATACTATTTTAGCCCAAAAGAGCTCGCCAAATCCATAAAAAGTGGCTCCTTACAGACCTAACTCGATGTGCATGCCGACTTGAATATTTGACGTCGTATCAGCTAGTCCCCCACATTCTACTTGATTGAGGTAGGAAATTAAGTTGAATGTAAAAACAAGTTCCATAAAGGTCAAACCACGTGCTCCTTGATAAAAGCGCAAGCGTAAAAAACACATCAAGTGTCAAAACATTAAAATCATACTACCATTGTGTCAGACATGTGCCACACCCATTTTTTCGTAATAAAGTATTCTCGTGGGCCAGAAAATGAAAGGCGAACAATTAAACCTACTTCACCTTATCATCGCTCCACATTCATTTATCTTTTCACCTTTATTTTCTTTAAAAAATCATTTTCGTCATCCGCCATTACCAATTGATTTGCATCTTTTTGTACATATTTTCATTACCATTTCTGTTTCACGTTGCGTGTTTTTCGCTTGCTTTTTGTTGCTTTAGGAGTCGGGTTGGCCGTTTTTTTTGTATTTCTAGATTTTCTTAGTTTTTGTACGTTTTATTAGTAATTTTCGTAGTTTTTTTCACTTTTCCGTTTTTCTTAGCCGTAGGACGTCCAAGCGGGGTCCACGCTCGTTTGGGATCGTTGATACTCGACTCGGGAATGGACGGACAAAGCAAGGAAGCGCAACGAATGAGGTTCGATAAACCGGCGGACGCGAAAAGAACGAGAAATCGAGCCGGGCGCTGGAATCCAGTCGACCGACTGGATGTTCAGTCGATCGACTGCATATATGGTCGGATCGACTGAACCCCCAAAATCGACTGAATTCCAGCGACTTTTTGCATTTTGGACATTGCAGTCGATCGACTGCCTACTTGGGCCGATCGAATGCTGTCGATCGACTGGGTCCTCCGAAGATCGACCGAATTCCAGGGCTCCAGGCCGTTTTGACATCGCAGTCGATCGACTGCCGACATAATCGATCGACTGCCAGTCGATCGACTGCTTTTTCAGTCGATCGACTGAAAAGCAGAAATTTTTTAAGATTTAATCAACCAGACGTCGTTTCAACTTGCAACTTGCATCAGAAGACCTTTTCTCTCCCAGGAAGCTCCTCCAAAAACCAGAAAAACAATCTCCTTTTCATCTTTTTGCTTAGTTTTAATTTCCAATAAATTCTAGTAATTAGAGATAGATTAATCAAGTTTAGATCTTAGCTAGTTAGTGATCAAGCTTTGTTTTAGCTTTCTTTTGTGAAGAATCATCCAGCTTTCAAGCTTTCCTCCTCCAAGCTTTTGTAAATCACACACATTTGGTAATATCTTTCTATAATCTAGTTTTATTTTCATGTTATTCCTTTTAATATTGTGTTATGTCTTGGATCATTAGTTTAGTGTTTCTTTTTGCCTATCAAACTTTCAATTTTATTTTCTAGCTTTCTAGCTTTTGAACTTATGCTTTTAAGTTATAAAGTTTATAATCAACTTTCTAAGTTAGCAAAAGTTTATTAAGATCTTCCTCTTTAAGCCCTTAATTAATGTTAAGTAATTTTGTTGACTTATTCAAATAAGTTGGACTTTAATTTTCCCTCCATTTCCCTAATTTAAAATTATTAAGTTTTAATAAGTTAATTAGTTTAAATTGATCGTTTTTATATAAGCTTTAATTTTCTTTAAGAGATTTTCATGTTTTTAAATCTTATATTTCAATTTAAATATTAATTACAAATTCAAAAAACCGAACAATGACTACCACTTTATTAGGTTAAATTAGCTTAATCAAAACCGACGATAAGAACGACTGAGAAACCGAAAGCCGATCACATCCATTCCTCGAGAGACACGACTCGGGACAACTTACCGCATCTACAATCGACTCCGTACTATTGCGGAGACGATTCTTAGAGCGCTAAGAAATCATCGATCAAATTTTGGCGCCGTTGCCGGGGATGGATTAAAAGCCAATGGTGTTTTTATTTATTCTTATTGTCGTCGTAAATAGTAGTTAGTTAATTATTTTACATTCGATACACGTAATCTTTTTGTCGCTTGTTGTGTGTGCAGGGTGGGTCCCACATCCCGTTCTCTCCCGCTAGTATCACCAATAATCGAGAAGCGAACGATGAAAACCCTGCTCGAAAGCCCGATTCTGCCCGCCCACACTCTGAACGATCGAAAGACGCCTCCGCCGCTTGATTGATTCGGCCGAGGATGGCAAACTACCGAGTTAGTTTGCCATACGACAACCCTTACATCCAAATTCCCGAATATCCAAATCCATATATCGCTCCCAAATATGACGACCCGTATGCTTCGATCGGTAAAGAGTGGATCTACTCTTCCGATCATTATGAGCCAAACCCTCCACATCAACCTCCATTCTCATACCCCCACAACCCGAGCATAGATCAGTATGCACCGACTCGTGCTCTTTTTAATCCGGGTTTTGACGATCTATATGTTCCCCTCGCCCTTCCTTCTTCTTATGATTCGTACGCTCCATCAATTTATGATTCCAATTCTTCGAGCTACGATTCTTACACTCTGAGCGATGACCCTTATACCTCACTCTTTCAAGACTCGTCTACGTCCCCACTCCTGGACGTGGAGTCTCTCTTAGCCGAGCTCATTGGAAGCCTCGATCGCATGGAGACCCACGCTAAGTAAATTGCCAATGACGTGAGTGAGCTTAAAAAACCGTGCCTCGACGATATTCCCTTCTTTAATGAGGCGGTGCCCATGGTCGTTGATGATAATTCGAGATTTGACGATCTTTCGGAAAGTGAGCGCTATGAGGTAGATATAGAGAACGAGGAGAATGGGTCGGAAAACAACGTCACCCCTCTCGGGTATTGTGAAGAGGTTATAGTGGAAAGTGAGGAGGTGTTATCTTCGGGGCCTACGATGGCACTTGGATTATCGAGCTTACCTGCTTTAGTAGAGGAAGAAGTAGTTGTGCCAGCCTTGGAGGATGTGGAGTTAATCGAGCCTCGTTTGCCACCACCCGAGGTTTTATTACCACTTGAACAAGAGGAGGTGGAAGAGGACGAGAAAGATGTGCTGTCTCCTATTCTCTCGTACCCGACTACGACTATTTCTAAAGTCAAGAGAAAGGGGACGACGTTCGGGGAGACGAAGAAGCACGTCGACCCGTTTTGGGATAATCACATCTGGGTGATCGACTACTGACGCTTACGACCACCGAAGCAAGCCCACATTGTTGATGTCTCGATCTTCCGACTTGCCCAACACGCCCGCCTTGGTGATTCTGATCACCCGGTGTGTCTACTCGAGAACACCAAGGCGTGGCATGATCGTCACCTCTTCTTGGATCCCGGATAACGTTTTTGTATAACCTTCGAGCGAACGACGTTAACCAAACGCGCTACGTGGGAGGCAACCCACGACGTTCTAACCCTTTCTAACTCTTTTCTTGTTTCTCTTTTAATTTTGTGTATATTCTATCTTTAAGTAGTGTTAATGGATTTTTTGGGTTTGTGTAGGTTCAGCCATGGAGTCTTGGGACAAAAGAGGATCGAAAATGAAGATTGGCTGCTGAAATGCAGTCGATCGACTGAATACCTAGTCGATCGACTGGTATATAGTCGATCGACTGCACAATCGACTGGTGGTTCAACGTCGACTGGATTCCAGGCAATTCTGAACTTTTGGCATGAGCAGTCGATCGACAGCCGACAGTCGATCGACTGCGGTCGATCGACTGCCCAACGAACCCTAATCTTCACTTTTATTCTCAAAATACAAAACAAATTAAAAAAAAATAAAATAAAATATCCAAACAAAATGAAAAATTCAAAAATCAAAAATATTTTCGTTTTTTGTACATAGTTCGTTTTTGTGCACGTTTTTCCACCTTGCCTAACCATGTAGATATCTTGTTGCTTACCTCGGTTCCCGGCAACAACCATTGCACAACCACGACGACACGAGCCCGGAGATAGGGGCGTTTTCTTTACCCTACACCTTTTTACCGCTTTTATTAGCTTAATTACGCAATGAGGACATTGCTAGGTTTTAAGTGTGGGGTGGTTAGAATCGTCCTAGGTTTTTAATTTCGTCGTGTGCTTGCTTGTMTTAGTTTGAGAAACGTGTGTGCTATTGTTGCTTGAACCCTTGGCGAAGTGACGCGGTTTTGATGATTTGTTAGGATGTTTAGATTTTCGATCGAATTTAGTGGATTTAGGTGGTTTAACTTGTTGAAATTCCCGTTCGGTTTTAGCTTCGTGCTATCCTTGTGCTCGTTTGGAACTAGTGCCTCGACTAGCCCTCGTCATTAAACACTCTCTATAGGTTTTTGTTTGTAAATTGGAATCATCAATTGCTCCACGTGCTCGATCAAGAAAATTGTAAGTTGCGAGTAGCAACGAACGATCGGAGTCGTTGATAACTTCGTATTTTTATATTTTTATTCAAGTACCTCTCTAAAAAAAAAAGATAAAAAGAAAAAGAAAAATAAAAAAAAAGAAAAAAAGAAAAAATAAATAAAAAAAATAATACGAAAAGAGAGGAATAATCAAGGATACGTTATAAATCCTTGAAATTATTGTGTAGCACGTTTTTCCATTTGTTTCTATTTTTAGTATAATTTTGTAAAGAGAGGTGTTGATGATCTTGGCTAGTCGGGAGTCGATTAACGGTTCGAGCGTGGATAGACCTTAGCCGGGGCAGGGACGGGAAGACTGACTTGTTGGATTGTTTAAGTCCTTTTAGGTTTCGGGAGTCGATCTAAATTTCCTTAGCAAATCACATTGTAGTCCTTTTAGCCAAAGCTAACAAACAACGTAGCATGCGATGTCTCGAATTATTTTTGTGCATTAGCCTAGGGTTGGTCGGGGGTAGTTTTGTAAATATACGTTAGTTTTGCTTGAGGACAAGCAACCGTTCTAAAAGTGGGGTGGTTGATTTGCATCTTTTTGTACATATTTTCATTACTGTTTTTGTTTCACGTTGCGTGTTTCTCGCTTGCTTTTTGTTGCTTTAGGAGTCGGGTTGGCTGTTTTTTTTTGTATTTCTAGATTTTCTTAGTTTTTGTACGTTTTATTAGTAATTTTCGTAGTTTTTTTCACTTTCCCGTTTTTCTTGGCCGTAGGATGTCCAAGCGAGGCCCACGCTCATTTGGGATCGTTGATACTCGACTCGGGAATGGACGGACAAAGCAAGGAAGCGCAACGAATGAGGTTCGATAAACCGGCGGACGCGAAAAGAACGAGAAATCGAGCCGGGCGCTGGAATCCAGTCGACCGACTGGATGTTCAGTCGATCGACTGCATATATGGTAGATCGACTGAACCCCCCAAAATCGACTGAATTCCAGCGACTTTTTGCATTTTGGACATTGCAGTCGATCGACTGCCTACTTGGCCGATCGAATGCTGTCGATCGACTGGGTCCTCCGAAGATCGACCGAATTCCAGGGCTCCAGGCCGTTTTGACATCACAGTCGATCGACTGCCGACATAATCGATCGACTGCCAGTCGATCGACTGCTTTTTCAGTCGATCGACTGAAAAGCAGAATTTTTTAAGATTTAATCAACCAGACGTCGTTTCAACTTGCAACTTGCATCAGGACCTTTCTCTCCCAGGAAGCTCCTCCAAAAACCAMAAAAACAATCTCCTTTTCATCTTTTTGCTTAGTTTTAATTTCCAATAAATTCTAGTAATTAGAGATAYATTAATCAAGTTTAGATCTTAGCTAGTTAGTGATCAAGCTTTGTTTTAGCTTTCTTTTGTGYAGAATCATRCAGCTTTCAAGCTTTCCTCCTCCAAGCTTTTGTAATCACACACATTTGGTAATATCTTTCTATAATCTAGTTTTATTTTCATGTTATTCKTTTTTAATATTGTGTTATGTCTTGGATCATTAGTTTAGTGTTTCTTTTGCCTATCAAACTTTCAATTTTATTTTCTAGCTTTCTAGCTTTT
Source organism: Phtheirospermum japonicum (assembly GCA_014905375.1). Lineage (NCBI taxonomy): Eukaryota > Viridiplantae > Streptophyta > Magnoliopsida > Lamiales > Orobanchaceae > Phtheirospermum > Phtheirospermum japonicum. Next base: position 1,526,081 of record BMAC01000015.1, on the reverse strand, counting down.
GAACTTATGCTTTTAAGTTATAAAGTTATAATCACTTTCTAAGTTAGRAAAAGTTTATTAAGATCTTCCTCTTTAAGCCCTTAATTAATGTTAAGTAATTTTGTTGACTTATTCAAATAAGTTGACTTTAATTTTCCCTCCATTTCRCTAATTTAAAATTATTAAGTTTTAATAAGTTAATTAGTTTAAATTGATCGTTTTTAATATAAGCTTTAATTTTCTTTAAGAGATTTTCATGTTTTWAAATCTTATATTTCAATTTAAATKTTAATTACAAATTCAAAAAACCGAACAATGACTACCYCTTTATTAGGTTAAATTAGCTTAATCAAAACCGACGATAAGAACGACTGAGAAACCGAAAGCCYATKACATCCATCCTCGAGAGACACGACTCGGGACAACTTACCGCATCTACAATCGACTCCGTACTATTGCAGAGACGATTCTTAGAGCGCTAAGAAATCATCGATCACCAATCTTCGAAGCTTTCCTGGCAAGAAAATCTATCACTCTTCAAATTAAATAATCATCTCGGCAGTCCCCCATATCTGCACTACAATAGGTAAGTCCCCCTATTCTTCTTCAATTTATTTTACTGTACTTGCTGTTTTCACTTTTATCGTATTTTTAACACATATTTTTATCCAACCCCCAATTTTATTTGCTTAGCATCTTCCAATTATTATTCCTACAACCCTAATTCTTCCTTGAATTTAACTCTTATTCCATACATCTCCTCTGAGTGCGAATCTGTAGAAATCCCTTTGAATAGGAAAAATAATAGAAAAACTGTAAGAAAAAACTTAATCAACCTAATCTCTTTGGGCCGAGCTAGAAGCTTATACTAGGGCATTAACTGAGAGAGTCCCTGAAGCCATTCCCCTACCCTCATCATAAACCTCATTACCTTATGATGACCTAGATCATTTTCTCCTTAACACGACAACCGTTGTTCCATCTTCAGCTCACGCCGACCTACCTTCCCTTCTTCAGATTACTAGGGTTACCATGGAGAACCCTTGGGTCCTCCCAAATCCCACATTACTTCCAATTTTAATTAGAAACCTCCATCTACCTGACATCATGCTCATCGCCATGCCTAAGGCCGGTATGAATGATGCTAATAATCCCCCTCCCTATCACATCATTGTTTTTCAATAACATATAAATGTAGTGATTAGGTTCCCCATGCATCTCTTTATGGTCCTTATAGCCGAATAATACGGAGTCCCTCTTCTCCAAATGGCTCCCAACTCAATCCTGTTCATTACCGGCTACATCATACTATACTGATTTAATAAGGTAGACCTGATGTAGATTTTTATTCTTTTGTTTTCTGTTAAAAAATAAAAAATGTAAAATTTACCTCTCTTCCCACCATAAGGATCATTTTATTGTTCGCTTTTCTTCCAAAGTCCTTAAATGACGAGCTAAATTCTTTTTCATTCGTTCTCGCTAGCAATGGCCCTTTTTTACTCAATGGTAGGAGGTAACCCCTCCTCAAGAGTTAGTGATTGTAAAGAAAACCCCCTCTTCCCTCAATAAAAAATACACAAATCAAATCGATGAAAGGAATAAAATCCGTTGCGACGTGGTCAAACTTACCAAATCTGAAAGGGTGTATGATTTCTTAGGTATTAGTCACCGACCTCTGGAGATGACGGAATCCGAATTTGGTATGTTAATAATCCTTAGGATTTTCATTCTTAACCTCACATCATGATAAATACTAAACACTTTTTCTTTCTCTGCAGAGAAATTTGCGCTCGCTAGCTCTTCTAGCTCAGAAAGTGCAATGCTTCTCAACCGGATCCACCACCTATCGTCACCTCTGTAGCCCCAACCGTGAATACCAAAGACGAGGTGGAGATTACTCTTATGGTGAGAGACCAATCGATCGAGGTCGTCGACACCACTAACGACCAACTACTCCTCCGAACATCGGTGGGCAATGGCAAGAAGAAGAAAACCGTGCGCGGTTGGTCGTGGGCACAATCTGCATCTCCTTGTCCCAAACACCGACGCACTTAAGGGGCGTCCAACTGAACCTCTCTGATGCTATCTGACGGCCTCTTAAACTGCGATGATGCCGATCAATTTTAGCCATTCCTCCAGAGTCGGGTTTTGACCCCAGATAAAAAAACATCTGGCGAACTTTAGCATACCCGACCAAGTGCCACTTATGTCACAATACTTTAATCGGGTAATTATCTCCTCTAAAAATTAATTTTCTACTTTGCACTCAATATATTTTAACTTGTATTTTTATTAATGCAGTTGGAACCTATCCTGGCCTCTTTGTCCAGCCACATAATGGTTGTTAATTCTGAGAAGGAGTCGCTGGATAGGTGGAAAAAGGCGGCTAGCGAACTGGCAACCTGTGCAAACAAGAAAACATAATAGCTCTCCCTGACTCAAGGTAAACTGGATAAGCTTGTCTACAAATAGCAGTCGATGAAGAAGAGTTAAACACTCTTCGGTGCCAACTACAAATGACGAAGTCTAAGGCTATAGTCGAGCTCTGCAACCTTAAAGAGCACCACCACTCAGAGTTGGACGACCTCCATGTCCAGCTACAGGAGAGGGAGAAGGAAGCTCAGGCTCACAGAGTTGAAGAAGGTCGTCGCACATTCCTGAAGAGTGATGTAGGTCAGCGATTTGTTACTGTATACAGGACTAGTCTAATGTCCACCTACTTCCACACTACAGAGTTCCTTCAAAAGGTGGAAAAGGGGACCAAGCTGTACCTCAAAACCACCATTGAGAGGGTTAAGCAGCAAATTCATGTGGCTGGCCTCACTTTCCGAATATACCAAGAAAAGCTGGAAGAGAATCTACCCCCGTTTGACTTCTGAAAGGGCGACCTCAACCAGCCCAAGAAATCCATTTGGTGGGACAAGTGTGTGGCTCAAGCGTTTGTCTCTGCTGGTGTTAACATCGAGCTATATGTTCCATTCGATGAATTTATCTCCCATAATGTATTTAGATTTGTAAAACTATCACCCTTTTATAATGACCTTATTTTTCCGGCACAAGTATTTTTAGCTTTTCAAGAGTAAAATCATATTGTAAGTATAAAAACTTACACCTTTTAACCCCTAAGACCTGATACCATCAAGATACTTGATACCATCAATCTAACCTTAAAAACCATCTTGCAATCATTAAATCAAGTGAAAAACCTGCGATCCCCATAAACCATAAAATTCCTAGGATGGCTCAAAAGGCTAAACGAACATCATGTTAAGATAAAAGCATTAACCATGAAACCATAACCCTGAAATGTTTAATTAAGAATCGCCCCCATAACCATTAACCTCACTGACCTTAACACTAAAAACAATGAAAAAGTTTGTAACCATAAACTCCTACCTATTGTAGCCATTGATCCATAGACCATCACCAACTTACACAAGCCTAGTTCATAAAACCATATAATTGTAAGATCATATCCATAACAACTACATAAACGTATAAAACATTTTCGACTTAAAGAGTATCAGATTTTAACCACCTCATCCATTATACAACCTAAACCAAACTTGGGATCAGACCGTAACCATTTAAACCGAACCATAGACCATAATAAAATTTAATAGACTATATTGAATAAATCAACCAACAGAAATCAAGTAAACTATATAAAACCAAATAAACTATCAAACTCATATAATCCAAATAAAACACATAACCACATAACCAAACAAACTAGTTTAGACCCCACTAATTAAACCATATAATACAATTAGCCCAGCATATTCTAAACCATAACCATATAATATCCCCATCTTAAATAAGTGTTGGACCATAAACATAAATATTAACCATAAACCATCACCGAACCAAACAAGTGTCGGCCAATAACCATATAAATTAACCATAAACCATCACCAACTTAAATAAGCGTCAGCCCATAACAATAAAAATTAACCATAAACCATCGCCGACCTAAAAAACCGTCAACCCATAACCATAAAAATTAACCATAAACTATTGCCGACTTAAACAAGGGTCAGCCTATAACCATAAAATCAACCAAAACCATCGTCGACCTAAACAAGCGTCGGGCCATAACCATAAAATTAACCATACATCATCGTCGACCTAAACAAGTGATAGCCCATAACAATAAAAATACCCATAAACCATAATTTAGTAACTTCCATTTTATTCATCACCTTACAACCTAAAAGAGCGTCAGATAAAGTAATATACGATTATGCTTGCTTCTGTATCCCATATCTCTGAACCAGATAGGCATAATATTTCTTCAGATGACAAATATTCCATCTCCTTGACACTGCCTTCCCTTCCTCATTCTCTAGAACATGTGCTCCCCCTTTGAGTACCTTGATTACCTTAAAAGGTCCTACCCAGTTAGGATACAGCTTTCCCGTAGTATATATTGCATTAGCACGCCTCCATACCTAATATATCTTTTTTTTTTTACTTTCTCGTTATATGATACTTGAACCCTTTGTTTGTATTTTGCCACTATTATTGCGGCCTTATCTGTTATTTCCTCAATTGTTTATAAAGCTCCCTTAGACAATCTTTGATTCTGCTCTGTATCAAAGTAGAAAAACAATGTGATCCTCCCATTGTCTCTGCTGGAATGACAACTTTCTTACCATAAACTAAGTTGAAGGTGACTCCCCTGTAGTAGTTCGCGGAGCTGTCCCATAAACCCGTAAAACCGATGATAGCTCTTCAAGCCAAAGTCCCCCTATTTTCTCCAGCCTTAGGTTTATTCCTGCACAATAATAGTAACCTTAACTTGTTTGTTAGATCGAGGATGTGCCACCGAGGCAAACCTTTGCTTTATTCCAATGATTTGCACCAATCCTGCATCATGCGCCCATTAAATTGTGTAAAATTGTCTGAGACTCGAACTTGTGGCACACCATACCTACAAAAAATACTATTAAAAATAAAGTTCACCATTCACTGCTACAGAACAACTATTTAAAGGCCTTTTTTTAGTTTTAACGGCTGTTTTGGAACCGCCGTTGAATAGACCGTCGTAGTTATTTACGGCGGTTATTCTTGAACCGCCGTAGAAAGTGATGCTTTTTACGGCGGTTAAAGAAACACCGTAAAAAACAACAGCGGTGGATTCTACGGTGGTTCTTGAAAAATACCTTTTAGAAAGTCTATTTTCAGAACGTATATTTTACGGCGGTTCTTAAAAGATACCTTCTAGAAAGTAGTAAAGAATTAAAAAAAAAAGAAGATATGAAAGCAGGTGCACCAAGATTAAATAAAAGCAGGAAATTAAATAATCTCCCATTGAGTACTTGAAGATTGATTATGCCAAGCACCAACAACTAAAAAATCGATATACTACAAAACCATGATCATCTTTATAACAATCCTACCAAATATACTACTTATAACTATTTAAAACATTGATTTCTTCGCGCGGATGCAGTGTACTCCATATCCGTCTATTTATCATCAAGTTTGTAAGATACACCATATTAGAGCACACCATCATCTTGGGAATCTTACTGTTTATGAGGAACATCTGAAAGCCCCAAAGTACGTCGAGTGATCCCTTAAAGGAGCATATGGAATAAAGAATAGCCAAATGATATAAACACCCTCATCAATCCACAATAAAGCCTACAACAAATTCCTCACATTATCGTCCAATATCGAACTACAAAGTACAAACAATAATCTTATAGAATGAATGCAATCGTTAGGATAAGAAAGCTTGACAAAACCAATATCTAGAATATGAAAAAGATTTTTGAAACATAAACAAACAGAAAACCAATTACTAGAAAGGAACATCTTGATTAAGTGAAAAAAGAATTGTATACACAATGTTAAATACACAAAAATAAAAGAAAGGAAAATGAAACAAATTGCTATAAAATCTAATCAATTTTCGAAGAATATGATATTAAAAGCATACATATTAAAGGCATATAAAGGATTCTCAAATTTATTTAACCCAGTCAGCTGATTTTACATGCAATGTAATTTTCTTTTCCACAAATTAAAACAATCCCAACCCAAACCCAACCAGAAAAGAAAAAGAAAAAGAAAAAAAAAAAGAAAAAACAATCTCAATTGAGTTGACCCGTAAAAATCCTCTTTCATTTTCAACATGAACAGGAAGGATCACCAAAATCACAAAGAACTTTACAAACAATACTAATTATACTCTGAAAACCTTGACAAACTTAGCTCCACCTACCTCCGACTCTCAAAGCCTTAATTCTCAAGACCCAGATGTGCCATTTGAAACCGAATCAGTAGAAATCCCCCTAACTTGACCCAAAAGAAAGAGAGATCTGACTTCACCCCAGCTCGGTTTGACCGATGAACCGGAGGAAACCATTCCCTTGTCAGATCTTGAGGCTAAAACAGAGACTTAACCGAAAGTATCCCTGAAGGCATCCCCTTGGACCAACTAGAAACCCCTTCAACCTCACATCCCAATTTTTTTCTTGATAACCCCGTGACTGTAGTCCATCATCAGCTCATGCCGACTTGCCTTCTCTCCCGCGAGCTACCCGAATAGCCGCGAAAAACCCCTGGATACTCCCTGACCAGAGTAATCTTGATGAATTCATAAAGAAAATAAACCTTCCTGAAACTGCCAAACCAATCTTCCCTAAAGCTGGACAAACTGACCTAGATCATCCTTCTCCAAACCACATCACCCTTTTTGATGAACACCTAAAAGCGGACTTTAGATTCCCTTTGTACCCTTTCATGATCGCCATCTATGAAAGGTATAAGGTTTCCCTTTTGCGAATGACCCCAAATTCTATTAGGTTTATATCTGGATATATAATTTTGTGTAAATATTACAATGTATCTCTTGATGTAGATTTTTTTTTCACTTTTGCTTCCAAATAAAAAATCAGAAAGGCTCTTTCTACCTTTCTTCGCGTCAAAGACGCGCTTCAAAGTAAACCCCTTGTCAAAAGTCCAAGAATGGCAAGCTAGGTTCTTTTTCATCCATTCTTCCGAGTTGTGGCCATTCCTTACTGAATGGCAAAAGACAACTCCTACCCAAGAGGGAGTACCTTCAAAGAAAGACCGGCCCGCACTTTTTAAAAAATACCTCGATTTTCTCAATGACAGAAGCAAATGTCCTTCCAACGTGATTAAGCTCTATGAGTCAGAGAGAGTGTTTTATTTTGTAGGTCTTAGCCAAATATCTCTGGAACTAACAAGATCTGAATTCAGTAAGTTTTAAAATATCACAAATCCTTTTAATTACAACCCTGTATCGAAATGGATAATAACATACTTTATTTTATTGCAAAAAGAATTCTTTTGGACAGCAAGTCATCTAGCTCGGAGGGAGGAGCCATAATCAAACTGGGCCCCAGCCTAGCGGTGACGTCGGCGGTCTCAGCTCCCATCATTGATGTCGACAAAGAAGTGGAGCTCGCCTTGGCTGCGAGAAATGAGCAGGAGGAGCCTACCGACCCAGAGGATTGGATGCCACTTCGAACTGCGCTGGATAAAGGGAAGAAGAAGAAGAAGAATATAGCTCGCGAGCAAACCCCAACACAGCGCATGCCTCTAGCTCCAAAATGTCGCCGCACTCAAAAGCCATCTGCTTCGAGTCCCACAAATCTGGACAAGAGCCTATCATACAAATCTTTTATCCATAATCACATGAGAACCCAGGTAATTCACCTTCTTGAAATAATTCATCTCAATATCCTTCTGAACTCTAACACATTTTACCACATCCTGTGATATAGCTGGACCCTCTCGTGGAATCTCTCTCCAGCCATCTCTTCACGACGACCTCTGATGGTGAGTAGAAGAAGGCATGTGGCAAGCTGAAAGTTCAAGCTGAAAAACAAACATAACAGCTATCCCTGACACAGGGAGAGCTCGATGAAGCTCGTCGCCAGCTAGTGACTCAAGGAGAAGAATTAAATATCACCAAAAGTCAACTGGAGACATTGAAAAATGAGACCAGTCTGCTGAAGGAGCGACAAATGGAGTTGGAGGGACGCCTCCTGAAAAGAGAGAAACAACTACAGGATGTAGCTTGCATAGCCCGCCAGCAGGGCATCGCTGAGGGAAAAGCTTAAGGAAGAGCTGAAGGGGTGGCTGAGGGTTGCCGAACGTTCCTAAAAAGAAAAGTGGTTAAACAATTTCTGGAAGCATATCGAACCCAACTGATGGAGACATATCGGAATACAACAGCTTTCTCGAGGAAGGTAGGGAGAGGAGTAAAATACTGGTTCAACTTCACCGTGGAGCGAATTAAGTCCCAACTCACTGTGGCAAATATTAATTTCGATCTAGATGTGAAGACAATAGAAGATGAGCTCCCTGCTTTCACCTTTTGGTGAGGTGATGAAAATCAACTTATTTATGCTGATTGGTGGACCACCTGCATGGGCGAAGCAATCCAAAGGCTGGACTCGCCAATGATCTTGATGCCCTCTGGATGAACTGGTCGCTGATTGTACACCTTCATAATTGCCTATATTTTCTTGTAATAGATATTTCGACCCTTCAAAGTTTTGAACTGCTATGTATGAACTGATTTATTATACTTCTTAACTTGGCATTACTGAAGTCTTCCTTATTCATGAACTTCGTTGTGCACAACTCATCCCATGATACTATGAAACCTGACATAGGATGGATATAGAAAAATACCACGAAACCATAAGTAGAACCATATTTGACCACAAACAATGAAGATCAGAAAATAATCAGGTTTCAATAACGTAGCGAAAGTAAACCAGAGGTAACCAATAATCTACTTAGCCCCCAAGTTAATGCAACTAAGTAAAACAACTGGGTTATCTACCATCAAAACGTCAAGTCCCCCAAGTCCCTATGATGCAAGCAGAGAGACCAATAACCCTCACATAATTTAAAGAAGAAGATGTAAAGTAAACTTTCTTTCTACATAAGTTGCAAAATCAATCAGTGATTCGTACCTTTTTGTTACACTTTTTACATATTTTGAGTCATATTTTAGTCTTTTTTACCATTTACTTAGGTCAAGAATAAGCTATTTTGCATGATTTTGCATTATTTAGCCTTTTGCTTAGCTTTTCAACTTTTTATTTAATAATTGGCCATTTTGAGCAATTTTCTTGTTTTTCTCTTTCAGAAGAATCATTTGACAAAACCCAGGGGATGAAAACAAAGAATCAGCGCTCAAAGTAGCCAAATGAATAATTATCCGACCGGATAAGACCAACAACTGATCGGATTAACTTTCAAAACAAGCACCGATCGGATAAGACCTACGTCCGGCCGGTCAAGAGGACAAAGTTTTTTATCCGATCGGACCAATGACCAATCCGATCGGATTCGAACATTAAAAATGCAGATTTTCGGGATTCTTCAGTTAAAAAATGGTTTTTGAGCCTTTAAAACTCAGAAATCTGCAGAGAACACTCATCCTTTCACCCACAAGACTGGATCATATACATTGGAAGAGAGAATTTACAACTTTCTGAACCTTTGACCTATAGATCTTACGACAATAATAATTAGAAGTTCGATCGGTTCGGATAATCGTTGAAGATGGAGGTTTGTGACAAGCTTCCCGGATTCAGCGAGGTTCATTTCATTCCCAGGATTAGCAAGGATTTGGCAAGATCACCGTAGTATCGTGATTGAGAAATCTCACAATTTAGTAATCTCTAAACTTGATCTCGTTAATTTAGTTTCGTAGTTCATGTTAGGTAGTGATCTCGTGATATTGTGTTGGATATTTCATGTGGATCATTTGTGATTGAATATCTATGAACGATTATTGACATTTGGTTTTATGATCATTGGTGACTCGTATTATTCAGATTTGAATAATTGGTTTGGTTTATTTTATTTTGGAATTACGTTTGGAACATGTTTCGTGAATGCATATCAACTGTTCGATTGATTGTCTGAATGAGATTTGGTGGAACAGTCTTTAGAATAAGTTATTATCTCTAGTCGCATCTTGATTCCCTGCACAATGATACAATTAGTGACCTCAACCTGTCCATTAGCTTGGGAATGTGCTACGGAAGCAAATCGTTGTTTCATCATCATCGTTTTGCACCAATCCTGGATCATGTGTCCATTTAATTATGTTCCATTTTCCGAGACCAACGCTCGCGGGATGCCATACCTGTAAAAAATACTGTTAAAAATAAAATCTATGATGTTCTGGTCGCCAATGCCCATCACAACCTCGACCTCCACCCACTTTATAATGTAGTCCACCGCGACCACCAAGTGGAGTTTCTTGCAAGGCATCGTTGGAAAGAGCCCCACAATGTCGATTCCCCATTGTGAAAATGTAAAGGGCGATCTCATTACCATCATATCTTCTGTTGGCACGTGAATGATTGGTGCGTGCATTTGACACTTATTGCAAGTCATAACGAACTCGCCTTCCATAATCTTCATCCCTGGCCAGAAAAACCCAGCTCGCAAAGCTATTCTAACTAGTGCTCTCCTTTTTGCGTGATCGCCATAATATCCTTCATATATCTCTCGTAGTACCTCCAATCCTTCCTCCTTTGACAAGCACTTCAAGTACGGGCCAAAGTGTGGCCTCTTATAAAAGTCCCAATTTCATTAAACAAAAGTGTGATGCCATCCTGGCTTCTTTAGTGGATAACTGCATGTTCCCAGTGACCACCTTATTGATAGTCTCCCGAATTGGTGTCCGCCAGTCTTCTCTTTCATCTATATCCATAATATCCTTCCCCTTTTCCACACCGCTATGTGCTAACTCCATTAATGTGACCTTTCTTGTGTTAAAAGTACCCAATGTTCCATCCATCTTGGTGAGTTGGTCCGACCAGATGTTATCAACTCACGGTAAATGTTCCAACTTAAACTCCTCGAATTAGGTTACCCCTTCCTTGATTTTATTTAAGTATTCTTGCATGCGTTCTTCTATTGCCTCAAAAGACCCATCATACTGGCGAGCAACTAGTTGTGAGTCTGTATACGCCTGGATTCGTTGTGCTCCCACGTAACTTGCCATTTTTACTCGAGGTAATAATACCTCATACTCGGCTTCATTATTAGAGGCCTTGAATCCCAACTTGATCGCAAAATCAAGGTTTTCCCCTTCTTGTCTAGTCAAAACAATCCCTAGACCCGCTCCTAATGCCATATTCGATCCAGTTGTATGTCATAGACACGTCTTTTGTCCCTCCTCGTGTTCTGTAAAGCGCACCATTTTTTGTAGGAAATCTACTAACACCTAAGCTTTTATAGCCGTCCTAGACTCGTACACCACATCGTACTCACTGAGCTTAACTGCCCACTTCACCTATCGTCCAGATACGTTCGGATTACTCAAAACCTGCTTAAGGGCTAAGTTGGTGCGTACCTTAACCTTGTGTCTCAAAAGATATGGATGAAGATTCCTCGCCATATAGATCAATGCAAATCTACCTTTCTCCCGCTCCGAGTAGTTCAACTGTGGTCCCCTCAGCATCCTGCTGATATAATAGATAGGTTTCTGCACACCCGCATCTTTCCTGATAAGTACCGAGCTCACCGCGACCTCGCCAACAGATATGTATAGAATCAAAACTTCACCATTGGTTTAGTTAATAATGTGATTTCAGCCAGGTACTCCTTGAGCTTATCAAAAGCTTTTGCTGCCTCTTTTATCCATTCAAACTTGGATTCCTTATCCAACGTTCTGAAGAAGGGGACACCTTTCTCTGCCGACCTAGAAATAAAATGACTATGTCTTGCAATATGACCTATTAATACCTGCACGTCTCACACTGTTTGGGGATGGGGCATCCTCATTACAGCTCGCACCTTCTCAGAATTCACCTCAATACCTTGCTCACCTTGTACGCCGAGTTCCCTTTGATGATTAAAAAAAAAATTCAGATCTCGGATTTCAAGTGGTCAAATCCACCTACTACATGAGCATATAGTATCCTGCAGGAGACAAGGTAGGCGAAGTCATATCTGAACAACAGGTCGCCCGGTCATGTTATCAGATGATCGTGAGAAAAGGGATGAGAGAGGGAAAAAGAGAAAGGACATGTGACGTACAGGAAGGGATACTTAGATCCAAAAATATGAGGGAGGAGGAGAATTATATTCGCCGTCATGAGGAACTCATGGATATTTCATTAGAAAAAGGCAGGCCAGAATATACTACTAGGATAAGGACTCAAATAACGGAAACCATGGAGGAGGAGCTAATAGCTTTACTAAGGAAATTCTGGGATATCTTTGCTTTTGGTTATGAGAAGCTTACATGAGTGTCTCCTGGGGTCACACAACATCATTTAAATGGTGACCCAGAGGCGTGACCTATCTGACAGAAGAGGCAACACTTTGGGGCAGAGCTGGACAAGATGATCGAGGAGGAAGTGTAGAAACTACTGAAAGCTGGAAACATCTGATTCCCGGAATATTTATCAAACATTGTGATGGTTCCAAGACCTGGATAGCAGAGGAGGACTACCCTTTATCAAACATTGAACAAGGCGTGCCCAAATGATGACTACCCTTTACCGTATATTGACCAGCTGGTTGATTTAACTTTAGGCTGCGAGCAGTTAAGCATGATAGATGTGTCGCAGGGATACCATCGGATACCAATTACAAAAGAAGACCAGCCCAATGTGAGCTTTGTCACCTCGACAGGTAAATAATGTTTTGTTTAATATGAGCTAAAGTCTGTGAGCATGCAGGTATTCTATGGATTTAGTAATCGACCTCCTCTTCTGGAAGGTGCAAACCTTCTGGGAGGTGAACGAGCTGTTTTTGGGGAGGCAACCTCTCATATAAGAGTGGGGAGCTCTTAAGTGAGGTAGCGAGCTCTTATGAAATAAATTGTATTATGGAAGCTCGGTACTGAGTGGTAGCTCGGTATGAAGAGCTGGTCTTCATGGTTTTGGGCCCTATTGAGCTGATATGGGTCTTGGTATAGGGTCCCGATGGGCTATGATTATGGACATGGTTATTGGCCCATGGTTATCATGGCAATCTAGCGAGAGTTCTCATATATATGTGGAAACTTATCATACAAGAGGAATCCTAATTCAGAGTCGGTCACTATTTATGGAATTATAGTTCAAATAGGAGATGGGAACCCAAGATTGGGAACACGTCTCTTATCTATATAAAGAGGACTCATGACTCATTATTTTCGTTATAAGTTGATTTTATCCTACGTTTAAACTTTCGCATAACTCTCTCAAACACTAACTAACTTAAGCATCGGAGGGACAACGCCGGGGTTGTCCACCGCTCGGATTGGGTTTTGTTTTGCAGGATTTATCAGGTCGCCAGGAGATCCTTGGAGATCTATCAGGTCGCTGCTCACATATATAAAGTTGATCAAGTCATTGATTACTTATTTAAGGTTAGTTCTTTCTATTCTTGGTGAACAAATATTTTTGGTCGCATCAAGTGGCACCTTCTGTGGGAAAGAGGGACATCGAGTCCTTGAGCGAAAGACGTGAGAATCTTAAAAAGCACAATATGAAAGGAAGAACTATCACTCCTCAGAATTTGAATTTTAACGGGGAGGCGAGTAAGGATAAAGAAGTAGACAAAGCTAAAGAAATTGAGGAGGAAAAAACATCTCAAGGGAAAACAACTAATCAAACAACCACAACCACACCACCGTCCTCGCTGGGAAACAAAAGATGAAGAAATCCGAGGAAGGAAGTAAGAAAAAGACCTCGGAAATAATCAAACAAAAGGCTATTCACATAGGAATAAGATAATGGAAGGAATTACCAATGGGAAGAACTTGTCACGTTGACAATGGACTCATTGACCGATTAATAGGGTTGATACCTTCAATCAAACTAGAGAAATTAAAAGGGATTTTGGCAGGAGAAGGTGATAGCAAGGCGGACAAAGATAAGGATAAGGATGACAAGTATAGGCTGGCGCCTTCACCTCAAGCCAACGAAGGTGTAGAGAAAGAGAACCATGGAGGCCAAGTCCCGAGCTAATCCAGAGCACAAATAGAGGGCGATATCCTATCGGGTATCCATCATCTTCTGAAGAAGACAACGATGTTGATCTGCAATTCATAGGCACTAGGTCACAAAAGAAGCCTTATAAACGCCAGCGAGATGATGAAGAGGATGAACATGAGGTAACACCATCCTCCAGTGTGTTTAGAGATATGCAGGAGGCATTACAAGCTTTACAAAGGTAGGTCGCTGGTGCAGGACATGAAGAGTTGAAAGGGCATGATCGTACGTATTTGTTATTGATTTGTATATATTTTGAGTCATTTTTGAGTCTTTTTGCTATCATTTTTGGGTTAAGATTATGCTATTTTGCATATTTTTGCATTCTATGGATTTTTACTTAACTTTCCGACTTATCAATCGATAACTGGTCCTTTTGAGATGATTTTTATGTTTTCTCATACAGCTAAGCATTTCGCGAGCCCGGGAGACAAAGGCGAGGAAGTAAACGCCCTAAGTAGCCAAAAGGACACTTATCCGGTCGGATGGATCTGACATCCGACCGGATTGATCTTCGAAACTCGCACTGATCGGATGACCTGCCAGATAGACCTACTGAACTAACATCTGGTTGGATGGATCTGACATCCGACCGGATTAGCTGACAGAAACTTCCATCTGGTTAGATACTTTTGACCATCCGACCGGACGTAAGCATTACAAATTCAGATTTTGGAATGATTTCCAGTTACGATTGGGTATTTATGGGGGCTTGAACTATAAAAAGACCATAGGATCGATCCTCTCAAAATAATCTTGGACTTGACAACTCTGATTCACCTTTGGAAGAGAAATTTGACACATCTCTCCTTATGGAGAATTATATAAACGTTCGATCAGTTGCGTGGTGATCTTTCTTCACGGGAATTGAGAGTTTGCGATAAGCTTCCAGATTTGTTGCGTGAAGTTCTTCTCTTCGAAATCGCTAGAGATAACATAACTTTCATCATTCTAGTGATCGTATTTTTGTTCCAATTCAGTATTATCTAAACTCATTTCTATTTCGTAGTTGTGAATCTTTCGGTTGTTATTTCTTATTTTGATGTTTTGTTTGGAATTATAAGTTTGTTTTGGAGAATGAAATCGTTTGATTAGCTCTATGCTTGTTTTACATTGGTTAACTAGTTGATATTGATCTTGTTTTGTTTAGTTATTTGTTTGGTTATTAATCTTGTTAGAATCTATTTTAATTAATAAGTTTTGAATCTTATGTTGGCACATCTTGTTTGGATAATTAGTATTGGGTCTTTGAGATTAAATGCTTATGAATGATTTAGTTTATAAGTGAAGCTTTGTGTTGGGTAATTTAGTTGATTTCTATAATTATAATTTAGAGGTGTGTTTGGTGATTTAGAATCGTAGTTCACAAATACCTTTCATGTGCTTGATGAAATGCTTGAATGAGAATTTGTGGTTTAAATCCTTGTGTTAAGATTTTTAAATATCATATAATCTAATTGTCTAATTTCATTATTAAACTCTTACATCGAGGTTGACACCCTTTTTTTAAGATTAGTTTTAAATCGTAGTTGCTTCAATGAATCAAATCCAAAAACCCCTTTGATAATGTGTATAGTATTAGAATTTGTGATTTTAGTTATAATAAACTTCATTGACTCCGAATTTCCACTCCTCGAGAGAATCGATTCGGTTTAACTTGCAGTCTATAGTGAACCCGTTCTCTTGTGGGCAAACTTGTTTTCAAAATGTAGACGCGCACTGTTTTACTTGATTTTAATTTTGAAAAGAGGAAACAAAAAGTTCGACTCAAAATTTGGCGCCATTTTCGGGGAGTGGCAAAGGTTTTGACAAAGTTTATTCTTGTTAATGTTTTTTTATACTTACACTCAAAATTTGGAGCCATTGCCGGGGTGTGGCAAAGTCTTTGACAAATTTTATTCGTGTTAATATTTTTTTTAATGTTTGATACTTATATAATTGTTTCGATTTTCCACTCGATGCGTTGATGTTGTTTGTTGTTGATGCAAGGTCGAAGAAGCCTCAGAGGTGAATTCATCATTTGTAAATAGCATCGAATGAGTAAGGAGACAAAGACAACTCTTTCCTTCCCCCGACGAGAGTCCATCCGGAGCTACCCCAGCAACTATGTCGAACATTCCACATTATGGCGGCCGAGGAACTGGAGGAAGAGGAGGAGGGATGAATGGTGGGCGAGGGAGAGACATGACAACCGTACTCCCCCTCAAGGACAATAAAACGACAACCAAGACGAAGATCCACAAATGTTTCCTTTGATTGATAACCAAGAGAACAATCAAGATGAGGAGCCGAGAGGACATGAAATCCTCAATGATGGAAATCACATGGTGCTCCAGCCCCAAGACAACCGTCGAGTGATGATAGAGAAAGATCGAATCGACGATCCTCTAATCAACCAAAACACTTCCGGAACCGAGTAGAGGCTCGAGCCTTCAATGCTTGGGAAAATCAAGAGTTCGAGTATATAACCACATTGGTAATGGCGGGCCCCAGCCCCAAGACAACCAACGAAATCATTATGAGTTCGAGAATTAGGAGCGAGAGCCGAATCATTTCTGAAACAGGGGAAAAGAACGACCGTACCGAGTTTGGGGAAATGATGAATATGACAATGAGAACTATCAACATTATGAGTATGAGAAGTGTTTTGGAAATTATGAAGGTTACGGTAGACGAAGAGATTTCGGTGAACGAGTCAATTTTGGTGGAGGATGAGGCCCTCGATATCCAAGCAAATGCTGTAAAGGAGACCTCATATACCCAACCATTGGTCTGTACAGCTCCACGATAGTCTTAGGCCCCGCGTCACGAGACTATGATTTGAAGTCCAACATTGTTAACCAATTACCCACTTTCTACGGCATGCCCAATGAAGACCCGCTCAATTTCATTCCAGAGTTTTACTTTGCGGTATTCAGAATTCCAGCGCTTGGACTAAATAAAAATCAGCTTAGAATGAGGTGTTTTCGAGCAATTTGAAGGAAAAAGCCAAGCAGTGGCTTCTATCATTACAACCTAACTCCCTAACTAATTGGAGTATGGTGTACAAGAAATTCGTGAACAGATTTTACTCAGCCCAAACGACCGCCAAATTGAGGAGAGAGATCACCAATTTCGAGCAAATGGAGGGATAATCATTCCACAAACTGTGGGAATGCTACAAAGGACTCCTACAGGCATGCCCACATCACAAAAACAAGCCCGAGATGGTGAACAATTATTTCCATGAAGGGTTGTCGTCACCTATAAGCAGTAAGTGGAAGCAAAGGCCGGAGATTTTAGAGACTTGACCGTGAAGGAAGCATGGGATCTATTTGAGCTCATGGGTGAGAAATCACGGCAGACAAGCTCACAGTAGAGAAAATAAAAGTACACGAGGTGTCAACTTCTCAAGAGAAGAATAGCAAGATTGAGGAGCTCATGAAATAAGTCGCTATATTGACAAATATGATGACGTGAGAGAAGGAGACGACGCAACCATCACACGAAACATGGGATTTGTGGAGTGTCTGGACATGGGGCCAATGCGTGTGATGTGTCATTTGACAAAGATGAGGATGAAGAGGTGAACGCCGTGCAATACTTCCAACCCAACAATAAATCGGGTCAAAGTTTACTAAAACCTACAACTCTTACTCCAAATCATACAATCCAGGTCTCCGAGACCATCCAAACCTCAGTTACGGCCCAAGGATTCCCAATTACATACCGGTGCCTAAACAAATGGACCCTAAATACTTGGCACCACCTCCTCGAATAAAAATCAAGGAGGCTCGGGTAATTATAAACCCTATCCGAACAAAGGCCAAGAGAATTATCAACAACGCTCTCCACTAGGGCAAAATAACTCTGGCCATCAACAATACCAAGCTCCAAAACAAGAGCAATAAGTTCCACCTCCACTGGATCCCGATGAAGAGTAACGACTTTGGCGACAGAGGCAGGAAATTAAAACCTTACGCAATCGATAAGAGACTCTTCCTACCATCGAAGAAAATAATCGTATGAAGAAACAAATGGATAAGTTGGAGATGATGATAGGACAACTTTTCGCATCTTTAGCAAAGCTCGAAATTGACCCCGGGAAGCTACCCAGTCAACCCGAACAGTCAATGGCAATACATGTGCTACAAGGAAGGAAGAAGGTTGATAATGGAATTGGAGAATTTGAGGTAAAAGATTTTTGAGAACGAATTGAGTGTCAAAGAGAAAGAAGCAAATATTGACGTGCCTTCTTTGAACGACAAAAAGCTGGCGATTGAGGGCATCCATAGGACAAAAAATCCATACGTGCCAGGTTCGCTGACCGGGATTTTTTAATCCAAGGAAACCAATTGTAGACAAGATAACGCAGGCAAGACATTCGGCCGGATAGACCACGAATCCATCCGGATGGGAGTACAGAAAGAGTTGTCCGGTCGAATGAGCCAGGAATACGACCAGATTGTAGGGCAGAAGGAATCATCCGATCGGATAAACAATAAATCTGATTGGATAGTGAGGATGGAAGCAGCATCAGAAGAAGAATCCGACCAGATCGGAGTACAGAAACAAACATCTGACTGGACTAACGGGCATAACCGGCCGGATCTCAGAAAAATCATCTCATCCGATCAGATAGGTACTAGTATACAACCGGATACCATTCCTAAACAGGGCGATTCCAGCAACTTCAAACTGCAACGAGTCATCCGAGACCCTGTACCATTCCCAAATCATCTCAAGCCATCAAAGGAGAGTAAGAAGTTAATGGAGCTCTATAACATGCTTAAGAATGTGAACGTTAATCTTCCACTCTTCGATGTGATCAAAGCAATGCCGGTTTACGCTAAAATTTTCAAAGAACTGGCATCAAAGGAAAGAAGGCTAGAAATAAATGATCGAGTTGTGTTGTCAGAAGAAGTGAGTGCAATATTCCATCAACCACTACCTCTAAAAGTGAGCGATCCTGAGAGTTTCTACATCACGATAACTCTCGGGGATGGACAAAAGGCACGACAGATGCTCAATTTAGGGGCAGGGATCAACTTGATGCCCTTCGCCCTATACAAACAGTTTAACCTTGGGGAGATGAAGCCAACAATCTTACGAATTCAACTAGCATACCGTTTTGGTAGAACTTGGCTCTTTAGTGGTCCCTGTAGATTTTGTGATACTAGACATTGGAGAGGTGGCCAAATCAAGCAAAGAGCACACTATTCTGTTGGGCCGACCATTCATGGAAACATCACACACATTGATCGACTTCGGACGAGGAAAAATAACACTTTTTGTTTTTGATGAATCAGTTACATTTTCACTCAGAGACATCCAGAACGTTCCTTCACCTTTGTTGGGTCCTGATTGTTCTTATCTTGACTCCGTGGACCAATACGTAAGAGAATTATTTGGTGTCGTACCATTAGAGAAATGGAACGTCGAGGACGATGATTTTGATTCTAGTACGGAGGGGGTGGTCGATCTATTCGTGATTGAAGATAAGCGTATGAGCAAGACTCCTATTAGGCCCATTTTGGAGCCTAAGATGGAATTGAAACAACTTCTAAGCCACCTCAAATACGTTTTTCTTGAGGCCAACGAAAAGAAACCCATGATAATTTTCGCGGAGTTAGCGGAGCATGAGGAAAAAGAGTTGATCGAAGTGCTCAAAAAGTACAAGCAAGCAATTGGTTGGAGAATAGGAGACATTAGAGGAATAAGTCCAGTCACATGCATGCAGGGACGAGTTAGAAGGAGTAAAACCGATAAGAGATGGACATAGATATTTAAACCCTACGCTCATGGAGGTAGTCAAGAAAGAAATTTTCAAGCTCATTGATGAAGGAATCATCTACCCCATGGCAAATAGTAAATGGGTCAGCCCAGTGCATGTCGTTCCAAAAAAGGAGGCATTACAATTATGGAAAATGATAAGGGAGAAATCGTTCCTAACCACCGAGTGGCGCATGTGTATTGATTACCGAAGAATCAATGCCGTGATGAGGAAGGACCACTTTCCACTCCCATTGATCGACCAATTACTCTACAAGCTAGAGGAAAACAAATACTATTGCTTTCTGGATGGCGTCTCGGGGTATTACCAAATAGCGATAGCTCCGGAAGATCAAAAGAAGACGACATTCACATGCCTTTTTTCCACATATACCTATCGGAGGATGTCGTTCGGCTTGTGCAATGCCCCAGTGACTTTCTAAAGATGCATGCTCTCCATCTTCACCGAGTTCGTTGACAACTTCCTTGAAGTTTTCATGGACGATTTTCCAGTATATGGCTCATCCTTTTCTCATTGTTTAAATAATTCATCTAAAGTGCTTGAGCGATGTGTTGAGTCTTGCTTAACTTTGAGTTGGGAAAAATCTAATTTTATGGTGAAAATTGGAATTGTGCCTTGTCATGTAGTGTCAAGTAAGGGGTTGGAAGTTGATAAAGTAAAGATAGATGTTATTGAAACTCTTCCGCCGCCTACAGATGTGAAATGAATCAGAAGTTTTTTGGGACACACGAGTATTTATCGGCTTTTTATAAAAGATTTTTCCAAAATTTGCCGCCCATTGTGTAAATTATTGAGTAAGGATGTGCCATTTGAGTTTTATGGTGAGTGTCTTAATGCTTTTAACGTTTTCAAAGAAATATTCACACAGGCACCAGTTGTTGTTGTACCTGATTGGTCTCTTCCGTTTGAAATTATGTGTGATGCATCAAACGACGCGGTAGGGGCTTTTTTTAGGTCAGTGTGTTGATAAATTGCTAAGGGTCATTTACTATGCTAGTTTCATGTTAAATAGTGCTCCACACAATTATACTACTACCGAACGTGAACTATTAAATTTTTTGTTTTCATTAGATAAGTTCCGTTCTTATATTGTTGGTTCAAAAATAATTGTGCATACCGATCATGCGGTCTTACGCCATTTATTTGCTAAAATCCAAAGTAAACCGAGATTGATCCGTTGGATACTTCTTTTGAAAGAATTCAATGTTGAGATTAAGGATAGAAAAAGGTGCGGAAATGTGGTTTCGATCATTTGTCTCGCATGTTAGTAGATTGTGAGTCTAGCAAACATGATTTTGTTGATGACATTTTTCCTTATAAGGATGCTAACGCTATTGAAAACATCGATGAACCTTGGTATGCAGATTTTGTGAATTACCTTGTATTAAATATTATCCCTAACCACCTTTCTACCCAAGAAAGGAAGAGATCTTTGTTTAAATGCAGGAGCTTATTTTGGGATGATCTGTACTTGTACAAACGCTGCAAGGATGGAATTTATCACAGGTGTGACGAAGAAAAGATTGACGTGTTGAGGTTTTTCCACGACGAGGGAGGACATTTCGGAAGTCAAAAGACCGCATAAGGACCTCCAATCCGGTTTTTATTGGCCCTCACTCTTCGCCGATGTATACCAATATTGCAAAACGTGTGACAATTGTCAAAGGTCGGGCACAATTAGAAAAAGGGATGATATTCCCTTGGTACCGAACCAAGTGATCGAAATATTTGATGTGTGGGGCATCGACTTCATGGGCCCATTTCCAAAAGGCGGGGAGTACAAGTACATACTCGTTGGTGTGGATTATGTGTCAATAAGGGTGGAGGCAATCCCTACCCGAAAAGTTAATTCTGAGGTCATGCTCAAATTCATTCAAGAGAACATTTTCATCCATTTTGGAGTGCCGAGGACGATTATAAGCGATGGTGGTAGCCACTTTTACAATAGTGCCTTTGACTGATTGATGAGCAAGTATGGGGTGCGGCACAAAGTAGCGACTCCTTATCACCCACAAACATCAGGGTAAGTGGAGACGAGCAACCGACAATAAAGGCTATTTTGGAGAAGATGGTGAAACCAAACTGTAAAGATTGGGCAACAAAATTATTTGATGCGTTATGGGAATATAGAATGGCCCGCAAGACGGTTTTG
Organism: Phtheirospermum japonicum; assembly: GCA_014905375.1. Taxonomy (NCBI): domain Eukaryota; kingdom Viridiplantae; phylum Streptophyta; class Magnoliopsida; order Lamiales; family Orobanchaceae; genus Phtheirospermum; species Phtheirospermum japonicum. The sequence goes on along the minus strand of BMAC01000015.1, from coordinate 1,504,180 downwards.
TGCATGAGTCTATTTCAGTTGGTTTATGGAAAAGCTTGCCATCTTCCAGTTGAATTAGAGCACAAAGCGGAATGGGCCATACGCAAATTGAACATGAATTTGAACGAGGCAGGGGAGTATCGGAAGTTGGAGTTAAATGAGATTCGAAGCGATTCCTATGAGATGGCATGGACGAGCAAGCAAAGGATGAAGGAAAAGCATGACAATAAGCTCGTTCAAAAAGACTTGGAGGTGGGGAAACTGGCTCTACTTTTAATTCACGCTTCAAACTCTTCCCCGATAAACTCAGGTCAAAGTGGAGTGGCTCGTATTTGATTACGAATATCAACAAATTCGGAGCTATCACTTTATACGACAAGAAAAGCAACTCCAACTTTTAAGTTAATGGGTATCGTGTGAAGTTGTATTACGGTAGACCCATTCCGAAGAACGATCGTGAAGTTATGCTACTGATAGATCCACCTCAAGAGGCTTGAATTCTAAATGAGGTATCGTCGAGCATAAGACGTTAAAAATTGCACTTCTTGGGAGGTAAACCAAGTTTTATTTTCTCTTATTTTTAATTGTTTCATTTTTTTACATATTTTGTTCACGCTTAACTGGAGTTGGATAGGTGTGGTAATGGTTTGATGAGTTGTGCAGCGAGTAACGAAAATGATAAGCGTTCCCAGACAATCCGACGGATGTATGAGATAACCGATCGAATTAAACACACTAGACAGCTATCCGATCGGATGAGTGATGATTATCGGTCGGAGTGCACTACAGACGTACCATCCGACCGGATGATTGATGATGACTGGTCGGAGTGCACTGCAGACCTATCATCCGATCGGATAACAAGACGTTCCGACTGGATGACGCTGCGGATTTAAATTAGTTTGTTGATCCTGGATGCAAATTTTGGGAAGGATATCACACAATGTGAAGTCTGATTTGGTAAGGATTGAGGTGAATATTTGTTTAATTTTAAATTTCTTTTTTCTTTTGGAAATTTTGTGTGATTAGGAAAGTCTTGATTGAGTCCCACCCTTTTTGGTCTTAGGAAGATTTTAGGATTCCTTATTTTCCCAACCCTTTAAATCCTATATAAACCCTCTCCAGTATGTTCTTTTTTTCATAAACTCTTCTATTCTTGCCACTTTCCAATCTTTTTTCACACAACACGAAGCAAGATGAAGCACTACGAAGAGATCGTGGAGGAGTTACAAATTCAGTTAGAGGAAACTCAAGAGAAGATTCAAAAGTTAACAACTGAGAATCACGATTATCTTTTTGAAGAGATGTTGCTTGTTGAGAATATTGACTGACTAGAAGAATATTTGGCAAAGGCGGATGCCAAGATTGTCGAACTCAAGGCAAAAATTATTGCACTCAAGGAGAGACTCGAGGATATGAGAATTTAACTTACGGACTTAACCACATTCTAGCTACGGCTGTGTGAATCTCTTTTTGGTGTTTAGATTAATTTTTTCTAGTTGGCCTTTTGATTTTGTTGTCTTGGGACTTGGATTTGGTTATAGATTGTTATTATTGTTATGCTCATGATTTAATTATAATAAATAAATTGTGTTCGTACGATACACTGTTTTTATTTTACTTTCAAACGACCTAATATTTCGTGAATTTTGCAGGCCCAAGTCAGTATATATTTATTAAAAAAACCGAAAAAAGAAAATAGATCAGATGTTGAAAAGAGGATCACCACGGCTCAGGAATTGTCCTGACCTGGTATTTCCTATGAAATAATCCTTAAAAAATAGGATCAGACCAGACTAGATACCCTGACTTATAAGAGAGAGGGAGAGCAGTATCAGGGCATATCTGGTTCCCTGACCTCCTCAAAGGGGACAAGTGGGACCACTTGTCAGAATTGGTTGCTTAATGGCCCTTGATTCGCGGCCTTTGTTTCTGAGATCCCGGAAGGGGTCCCCACTGAGGGAAACTATAAATACCTCAGCCCCAAGGCTGAGAAAGGTATATCATTTCTGGTGCATTCCTTTTCTTTGAAACACTCTATACACTTCTGACTTAAGCATCGGAGAGGTTTCCACCGAAAAACCTCCGGTGGTCCTTTCCTGACGTGTTTATGTATACAGGGCAGGAAAAAGTGCAGGTTCCAGGTGTTATTATATTTTCAGGGTAAAACAATTGGCGCCGTCTTTGGGAAATCTTAAACTAATACGTGAGATTTTGAATGGCTTCAGACGGGCTACGACGAAATATGGTGGGGGAACTAGGTGGTACTCCTAGTTTTTTCGCACCGTGGGGCATGCCGCGGTCGACTGGGCCATCAACAACGAGGCCAGAGGGGGCAGAAGCATCAAAAGCAACTGGACCGGGCACCGTGCCACCCCCTCTAACGAATCCATGCCAGCCAGTGGCGGATCGCTGAATGAAACCTTCCTCAGGCAGATGTCTGAGCTCATCAGAAAAGTCGTGGAAGTAGTTGTGGAGAAGAAGTTCGAGGAGATCTCAACGCCGCCATCTTAAACACCTCCACTCCGGACATTTCCTCTAGTGGAAGCGGAACCATTGCGCGGCCAGCACACGGATAAATACAAAAACAACATATGAGCTCCAGTTGAATAACTCTACAGAAGTTCAGAGTATTACTTTAATGGAAGTTATGGTTAATTGCAAAAACAACCCATGAGGTCCCGTTGAATAACAAAAACACACACTTTTTTATCTCTTAAAAATTCAAAAAACTACTCCAGAGGTTTGAACTAATGGCAAGAAACCTCTTTAAGTTCCACCTTAAGAGTTAATAATGCTATTTAAATAGCCAAATTTATGGATAATTACAAATACAAACAATGAGCCCAGTCGAATTACAAGAATCTCCTACTTTTATCTTTTAAAATTAAAATAACTACACCATGTCGCTCGAGTTATTTAGTTTGAAGCAGAAAGAGAACGAGAGCCTGCATGCTTATATCAATCGGTTTACAAATGCGAAGCTGGAAGTGCCGTCGGCATCGAAAGAGCTTCTGGTTAACGCGTTAGCACATGGGCTTAGGAGAGGAGAATTTTTCCAGTCGCTGGTTGTGAAGCCATCACTGAAGTCTGGAGAACTCTTAGAGAGGGCAGAGAAGTACATTCACTTAGAAGAGGCCCTTAAAATTAAAGAGGAAGGAGAGAAGAAGAGAGAGAGGTATGATAGAGAAGAGAGAGTGCCGATGAAGAGATCCAGGCCAGATCTGGCTGGAGGACGACCTCGCTTTGACAAGTACAGGCCCTTGGCTACCCCTCAGGGGGAGATCTTGTAGGCGATCGAGAGGCATCCTGGTCTCAAGTGGCATAAGACTTACTCTCAGAAGCCGAGAAAGGAAAGTTCTGACCGATTCTATAGGTACCATAATGAGTACGGGAACGACACGGATAATTGCACTCATTTGAAGGATGAGTTGAAGAGGATGGTGCAGGCTGGGCACCTCAGGGAGTGTACGGATGAGGAGAGAAGAGCCCAGGTCTGGCTACCACAGTCGTGAATGGTCCCAGGGGAGCAAACAAGAACAGGATAAAGGGCGGAATAGCAGAAAGAGAAATGACCAGGCCCAGATCATACGGGGAGAAATCCAAATGATCACTGATGGTGAGTGGGATGAGCACTCTAAGCGAACTCAACACAGCTATGTTCGAGTTGCAAGAGATCTGGTTAGAAGTACACGTTAGGTGGGATAGTTAGCACCAAGTCAATGCATATGTTTTGGCTCTGAAGATGAGGATGGTATCTTGGCGCCTCACATGGATGCCTTGGTCATAACGGCCACCATCGCGAATTACAATGTGAAGCGAGTATTTGTTGACACAGGAAGCTCCGCCGACATCCTTTTCTACTATTGTTATCGGTAGCTAAGGCCAGATGTGGAATTGGAGGAGGTGACAACCTCATTGGTAGGGTTTGCGGGGGGAGCTCTGAAACCCTTGGGAGCAGTCAGACTTTTGGTAACACTGGGGGAAAAGCCGTATAGAATGACTAAGACGGTACGGTTCTTAGTGGTAGATGCACCATCCTCGTACAACGTTATACTCGGACGACAATCCCTGAGCCAGTTCCAAGCGGTGGTTTTGGTATACCATATGAAGATGAAGTTTCCGGCGATGGATGGAATGGGCGAGGTCAGGGGAGACCAGTATGCGTCCAGGGAAACGTATGTTGAGTGCATCCGACGTAATAAGAAGGAATGGCAGAGCAAGAGAGCTAGGGTGGAGAGAGCACAGCCAGACCTGGCTCAGAATGAAGAAGGGCTGATGATGGTATAAATGGTTCCGGGGGAACCTATAGCAGAATGGTGTGAGTGGGAACAACGTTAAGCCCGAAAACCTTGGTAGAACTGGTCCAATTTCTGAGATTTAACACGGATGTCTTTGCCTGGTCTCCTCGGGACCTCGTGGGTATAGACCCGGCAGTCGTTAAACACCACCTCAATATCAGCCTTGGAGAAAAACCAGTGAAGCAGCGAAAGCGTAATTTTGGGCTGGAAAACGAGGCAATCATTGAGGCTGAGGTCGAGAAACTACTGAAAGCTAAGCACATCCAGGAAATACAATTTCCTGAGTGGCTCCCCAATGCAGTACTAGTCCCTAAAACCCATGACGATTGGCGCATGAGTATAGATTTTTGCGATCTTAACCGTGCTTGCCCCAAACATCATTATCCTCTTCATAGGATAAACCAATTAGTTGACTCAAAGTCTGGCTACGAGCTATTAAGCATGATGGACGCCTCACAAGGCTATCACCAGATCAGGCTCGCAGAGGAGGAATGGAAGCGAGTTAGTTTTATAACCCCAAAAAGAACGTAGAGTTACGTGGTCATGCCGTATGGGCTAAAAAATGCAAGGGCCATGTATCAGAGTCTGGTAGATAAGATGTTCAAGGCACAGTTGGGAAGGAACATGGAGGCGTATGTGGATGACATGTTAGTCAAAAGCGTGAAGGGAGCCTCACATGTGGATGATTTGAGAGAAACCTTCGATACCCTGAGTAAATACAGAATGAAGCTTAACCCCAAGAAATGTGCGTTCGGGGTCAGATCTGGCAAATTCCTGGGGTATATGGTTACATAAAGAGGGATTGAGGCTAACCCGAAAAAGGTAAGAGCTATTATGGAAATGCAGGCACCAAGAAACGTCAAGGAAATGCAGTGCCTGGCAGGTCGAATCAATGCTTTGTGTAGGTTTGTTTCACGTTCAACTGAGAAGAGCTTACCATTCTTTCAAGCTTTACGCGAAAAGGCTAGATTCCAGTGGAGTGATGAATGTGAGGAAGCATTTCGGATGCTGAAAGAACACCTGGCGAGTATGTCGTTGCTCACCAAACCAGTCCAGGGTGAGCCTTTGATCCTGTACCTGTCGGTAGGGCAGCAAGCGGTCATCTCTGTCTTGCTTAGAGAGGAAGGTAAGGTACAAAAGCCGGTGTACTATTGGAGCAAAGTATTACACGATGCAGAGGCTCGGTATGTAGATTTGGAACGAGCAATGCTAGCTCTTGTAGGCACAGCTCATTAACTGCGGCCATACTTTATTTCACATAACATAATAGTACGGACCAACCTATCATTGAAAGCCATCATGGACAAGCCAGAGGCGTCAGGACGGCTAGTCAAGTGGATAATTGAACTCAGTGAGTTCAATATAACCTTCAAAGCCAGAACAACCATTAAATCCCAAGCATTGGCTGACTTTATGCAGGAGATTACTAGCTTTCCCGAGGGCAATAATGAGTGGATAATTTTTACGGATGGCTCGGTATGAAGTCAGGGTTGGGGCGCAGGAATAGTGTTAATCGACCCAACAGGTGTGGCTACTGAGTATGCAGTACGAATGAACTATGTTCTGTCTAACAACGCAGCTGAATATGAGGCCCTTTTGAGAGGAGTTCAAATGGCGAGAGATTTAGGGGCAGAGCAAGTGTGCGCGAAGGTTGACTCAACTTGTGTGTAGACATATAAGTGGAGACTTTGAGGCTAGAGATGAAAACATGCAGAGGTACCTAACTTTGTTTAAGGAGCTATCCAAGGATATGAGGGCCTTGACTATCCTTCAAATTCCTAGAGAGGAAAATGGGAGAGCAGACTATTTGGCTAAGGTAGCCAGTTCAGCTGTGGATTGCCAGGAGAGGGTAATCACTTTATTGATGGTAGACAATGAATTTGGGACAGAGCAGGTATGTGCGGTGAATGAAAGAGAGGACTGGTGCTCTCCTATTAAGGCATACCTGGAAAAGGGAGAATTTCCGAAAGACAAGAGGGAAGGAAAAAAAGTGAGAACCAGGTCTGCTCGATTCTGTTTGATCAAAGGGACATTGTTTCGACAAGGATTTGGGAGGCCTTTATTGCGATGTCTGAGCCTAGAAGAAGGCACCCATGTCCTCAAATAAATTTATGAGAGATGTTGTGGCAATCACATGGGAGCAAGGGCCTTGGCTAGTAAAATAATGCGAGCTGGTTATTTCTGGCCATCGCTGAGGAAAGAGGCTGAGGACTTTGTTAAGAAGTGTGAAAAATGTCAGAAAATGTATCCTTTGACTCACCAGCCAGTGGAAGAGCTCATGACAATGAGCTCTCCCTGCCCCTTTGCGAAGTGGGGGATAGACCTGGTCGGTCCATTCCCAATGGCTCCAGCCCAGAAGAGATTTTTGATCGTGGCCATCGACTACTTTAGCAATTGGGTTGAGGCTGAAGCTCTGGCAAAAATCACAGAAGAAGCAGTGATGGGCTTCATCTGGAAAAATATCGTATGCCGATTTGGTGTTCCAAGGATCGTGATCTCAGATAATGGTACCCAGTTCATGGGAGCCAAAATTAGGGCTTGGTGCGCCAAAATGAAAATCCAGCAACACTTCACATCTGTTTACCACCCGCAAGCAAATGGACAAGTTGAGGTGACCAATCGCATCCTTGTCTAGGGACTTAAGTCATGCTTAGAGAGATCAGGGGGTAAATGGTGGAAGAGCTAAGTGCAATACTTTGGGCCTACCGCACCAATTCTAAGGAAAGCACAGGTGAAACTCCCTTTAGCTTGGTTTATGGAATAGATGTTGTCATCCCCGCGGAGATCGTCCTTGAAACCCACCAAATACAGAACTTCGATGAAAACTACAATAACGCATTGGTGCAATACGCGCTAGATTTGATCGAAGAGAAAAGAGAGCAGGTAGCGATAAGGATGGAGCATGTGCGAGGACGAATCCAGGATGCTTATAACAAGACAGTCCGTAAGAGATATTTCCAGGTGGGAGACCTGATCTTACGAAAGGCTGACCTGGGAAAGGCTAAGGGAAAGTTGGATGCTACATGGCAAGGGACCTTTCGGGTCACGCAGGTCTTGGCGAGTGGCACTTACAAGTTGGAGGAATTAGATGGGGCCGAGATACCCCGAGCATGGAATATCTCAAATTTTCGTAAATTTTATATGTAATACAATTTTATAGAGTTTATTTATATAATGATATTGCAGTTTTGTTTTTGTCTCCCAGCTAGTGGATCTCTATAAAAGCCAAGATTGGCTAAGGGCGGATGCCCATGAAAATTTCTGACCTGGTTGTCAGATGAAGCCAGGATTGGCTAAGGGCGGATGCCCATGAAAATTCCTGACCTGATTGTCAGATAAAGCCAGGATTGGCTAAGGGCGGATGCCCATGAAAATTCCTGACCTGATTTTCAGATGAAGCTAGGATTAGCTAAGGGCGGAGGCCCATGAAAATTCCTGACCTGATTGTCAGATGAAGCCAAGATTGGCTAGCGGCGGATGCCCGTGAAAATTCCTGGCCTGATTATCATATAAATCCAGGATTGGCTAAAGGCGGATACCCATGAAAATTCCTGACCTGATTGTCAGTTTAAGCCAGGATTGGCTAAGGGCGGATGCTCCATTTTCCTGACCTGATTGTCAGTTTAAGCCAGGATTGGCTAAGGGCGGATGCCCCATTTTCCTGACCTGATTTTCAGTTTAAGCCAGGATTTGCGAAGGGCGGATGCCCCATTTTCCTGACCTGATTGTCAGTATAAGCCAGGATTGGCTAAGGGCGGGTGCCCCATTTTTCCTGACCTGATTGTCAGTAATAAGCCAGGATTGGCTAAAGGTGGATACCCACGAAATGCCTGACCTGGTTACCAACCTAAACCAGGAGCGGCTGAGGGCGGACGCATATGAAAAATGTTTGGCTTGATTGTCAATATCACGAAAAGCCTGGCCAAGGGCGGATGCCCCAATTCTCCAGACCTGACGGTAAGTTCAAAAGTTGAGATTTGTTAAATATGAAAACCCTAATTCGCTTGATTTGATTGAATAGGAATCAACTAGAATTTTCGGAGAAAATACCTTTGCATTTATCATAAAATTATGGTAATACAACGAAAAATTGCACACGCCTTCTATGAAGACTGGCAAAATTGATTACAAACTGCAGGAAATAAAAAGAACAAAATTCGAAAAGCCAATAAGCATTTATCCATGAGAGGAAGAGGCCCTCCGATCATAGGCCAGAACATGGCGGACGCGCCACAGCTCACGTTCAGTTCGAGGTAGCGTTGTCGGTACTTATCGGCTCGCTCAGAGATGGCATGAGCTTCGCCAGCAGCGATGGTTAACCGATTCACTGACTCCGTCAAGTCAGCCTTCTCCTCTTGCAGCTGACGATTCAGTTGACGCAGCTCAACCCACTCTCGCTTATAGTGGCGCTTCTTCTGTATCTTCATCTCCAAGAGTCGATACAGATAGCTAATTTTCTCCCAGAGCACAGACAGTTTATCGGAAAGCTTAAAATTTTAGACGAACAGAGAAAGATTCTTTCGTTTCATAGAGTCAAGCTCTTCGAGTAAGGAAGAAGAATCAATTGCAGAAATTGAAGGAAAAAAAATCATACACGCACATATATAAAGGAAACGAAGGCACGTGCCAAGGAATAAAAAGTACTAAGGTTTCTGGAAAATCAGGAAACTCTAGAAACCCAAGAGTCATTACAAGACAAAAGTCATTTAATACCATTAAAAACTATTCAGCGTACAAATTCAGGAAAAGATAAACACAGACCAGCCACACAGAAACACAAACAGTTCTAATCAAAGAGAAATAAAGAGAGCCGCCCTAAACCTAAGTCTCAGTGTCCAGCTCCTTAGCCAATTTCTCCACGGCATCCTCAGCTAAGGCACCCGGTGAAGCCCCGCCTGGCAGCTCACCCAGACCTGGGTAGGTTGGGGAAGGAGAAGAGGCAGGAAGGGCCAGGGTGAGAGCCTGGTCTGGTTGAGGCTGCTCTGGCGCAGGAGAGTGGAAATGAACGAGGATGTGCTCGGAAAAATCGGTTGACCCGGAGGTATGTAGGCGGTCGCATTCCTGAGCAAAGGTGAAGGAAGTGGGCTCAGGGGGGGTCTCTAGAGGCTGGGCTCGATCAAAGGGAGCCCCTGGATGCTCTTAGGCCCACTTAGCCTGCTCATTCAGGGCAAAGTGATAATAGCCCATGGCCTCTGGAATAAGAAGCGAATACAGCTCCTCGGACCCCAGAAAATTTTGCCGAGTCTCCTCCCTGGTTAGCTGGACCAACCATAAACCCTCTTCTTAGTTCAAGAACTCAGTCTTCCACCCCTCTCTAGCTTTAGATAGGGATTCATCGGCTAGGCTCCTTGCTTCTACCAGAGCCTCATTCCGCACCTCAGAACGAGCCATCTCTACAATCTTGACCTGAGCCTTCTTCACCTCGGCGAGCTCTTCCTTGAGCTTTTTTAGCTCGCCCCATCGCTCCTTAGCCAGATCCTTAAAGCGCTCCTCCTTCACACACAGCTCCTTATTTTCCTTGATTACATCGAATTGAATCATGGATCTGGTGGCCCGAGTGGCCAAGACAGCCATCTTGGAAAGAGCCTAATTAAAGAAGGAAGGATTAATACTTAGAAAAAGAATAAGAAAAGGAGAAGGAAGGGAAGGAAGAATTTACCCGCGCCTCATCCTGGCACCACGACTCCAGAAGTTCACAGTCGCTCATTTTCTCTAGGACCTTCTGGTCCTCGGACAAACATTGCCCATGCATGTACCGGAGAGCCACCTCCCCGGGATAATTCAGGACTGTGCTGATGGATGGTTTGGCGCTGCAGGTAACCGGCGCTAGGGCTGCTGGGGCTCGTCCGCCCTGAGCTGTCCTGGGCCTCTTGGCCAGAGGAACAACATCCTCCTTGGACTCGGAGGTAGGGCTCGTTACCGCTGTAGGATGAGGAGGCAGCCGAGAAGGGCTGAAGCCCGGTACTCGGAAAGGAGTAGAGCTCCGAACTTGAGGAGTGGAGGAAGAGCCTACTTCTTGAGCTCTCGGCTCTGGGGCAGCTTTTGACCCTTATTGACGAGCAGCGGCAATCATCTGACGCATCATACTTGATGAAAAAGAAAAGGAGAAGATGATGAGACATGAAAAATAAGTGTAAAAAGATAGATCAGAATAAAATGAATTTTACCAATCTCCCGAGTTAAAGGGCTCGTTTTTTATCGTTCATTAAAGAGATCCAGAACAAAGGGAAGGAGGAGTTCAGTTACTCGAAGAGGATTCCCATTGAGGGTGGAGATGATTTTTTACAGGTAGGGAGACCTGTCTGCTGTGGAAAGGTGATGCTAGGAGGGTAGATTATTGATAGGTTTAGGGTTGAAACCCCAGTCCCAATCACAGTAGACAAAAAAGAATCTCTTCCTCCAAGCTTTGTTGGAGGAAGAGAGCCCATGCAGGAAATGAAATCCAGGTCTGGCGCTGAGGTAGAAGTAGCCAGAAAAGAACTCTTGGCCTGATAGAGCTGGTAGAAGGTCTGAGCTTTGGGGTCCAGACTAGCATACCGCATGGCCAGATCATAGCATACTATAATTCTGAAGGAATTGGGTGTGAATTAAAAGATGGATATTCTGTATATGGCGGCGATCTCCAACATCAGAGAGTTCACCGGAAGGCGCAAACCCTCCTGGAACTGGTCGACGTAAGAAGTCAACCAGCCCGTCGGCGCCTGGCATGCCAAAATGCCTGTCGGAGGACTATAAGGATCGAATTGCTCAGGGAACTTATATTTATGGCGTATCTCCTCAATAGATCTATCGCTGAGGATGGAGGTGACTTTTGGGTGGTCAGGGATCGGTGGAGGATATTCTAAACCCCCTGAGGAAGAAGAGGCGGCCGCCGCGGTCGCAGTAGGGGAAAACGTCAGAGATGAGGAGGTTACCACCGCCGGAGAAAGAGAAGGAACAGGAGAAGCGTCGGGAAGAGAGGAAGACGACGACATTATCGGAAAATAAAAGAAAGGACTGAGAAAGTACCTGGTCTATAAAGGTGGCTGGAAGAACTAAATCTGAAACTTGCTGGTTTGCTAGAGAGAGAAGCTCGAGAGTTTTTGCAGAAATGGAAACACAAAAGTGAAAGAGAGAGAGTGCAGCGGGAATATAAGGAAAAGAGATAAATTCAAAAAATGAAAATCGAGAAAAAAGTGGGATTTGATGGGATCCCCACATTTAATGCGGGACAGGTGAACAATACCCTAGGCTGAGAGCTGGAAAGCCAACCGTCATCGGGTAGGTCACACGCCGCTGACGTGTCAGAAGGACAGTACTGGGTCAGACATGTAGGTATGGTAACCATTTTGGGATGTGGGCTGACACCACTAATGCCAATGATTAGGCTTGGTTTCCAGGTGGATTTTTAGGGATTCGTGTAAGTACGAGAAACAAGAAAAGCATGTGGGACCTCATTTATTCCAAAAGGCTCTGGAATTTTACAGCTCTACCCCAACTATTTCGGGAGGAGGAGTTGATGTGGCCTAAATAAGCCAGACCTTGATTAGGGTGTACCTGGGTTGAGATAACCAAGGAAGAGAAAGGAAGTCAGGCCAACTCAGTCCTTGAGAAGGTCTGACCTGGTCTTCTCAGGAATAGATCAGATGTTGAAAAGAGGATCACCACGGCTCAGAAATTGTCCTAACCTGGTAGAGATTTCCTATGAAATAATCCTTAAAAAATAGGATCAGACCAGACCAGATACCCTGACTTATAAGAGAGAGGGAGAGCAGGATCAGTGCAGATCTGGTTCCCTGACCTCCTCAAAGGGGACAAGTGGGATCACTTGTCAGAATTGGTTGCTTAACGGCCCTTGATTCGTGGCCTTTATTTCTGAGATCCCGGAAGGGGTCCCCACTGAGGGAAACTATAAATACCTCAGCCCCAAGGCTGAGAAAGGTATGTCATTTCTGGTGCATTCCTTTTCTTTCTCACTGAATCACTCTATACTCTTCTGACTTAATCATCGGAGAGGTTTCCACCGGAAAACCTCCGGTGGTCTTTTTCTGACGTGTTTGTGTGTGCAGGGCAGGAAAAAGTGTAGGTTCCAGGCATTATTATATTATCAGGGTGAAACAGTTATGAATGAATAGGATTAAAGAGAAGAAAACAGAAAACGTAAAGAAGACACAGATTTACGTGGTTCACCAAATTGGCTACGTCCACAGGAAGAGAGAAGAACAGATTTTATTAATTGATTAGGGTTATAAATTACAGATCTCAAGGACCATAAATATAGTATTGAGAGAATACACCCCCGTACAGCACGGCAAAGCGAGAGATTCAAGACATATCAACAAATCTCCATGTTGACTTGAATCTTCTTTGCAGATACATCATTACAATGCCAGATGAACAAACTCCTTTTTTCCTCAGATTTGCCCTCCTTGGGCAACTAACAGCTTGTGACATTTAGCAAGTCCAAACAATGTCGAAACTTGCTATGTGGGACCAGCTTGGTGAACATGTTAGCAGGATTATTAGTAGTACCTACTTTCATCACCTTTATTCTCTGATCATTCCTCAGAAAATGATACCTCACATCAATATGTTTGGTCCTTTCATGATGGACCTGATCCTTGGTCAAATAGATTGCACTCAGACTGCCACAAAACACAATAACTTGATCATGATGTAGACCAAGATCACTTACAAGCCCTTTCAACCAAATTCCCTCTTTAGCAGCTTCTGTCAGGGCCATATATTCTACTTCAGTTGTAGACAGAGTAACTGTAGCCTGTAGAGTTGCCTTCCAGCTAACAACAGAACCACCAAGAGTGAAGACATAACCAGTCATAGATATTCTACTATCAACATCTCCAGCATAGTCAGAGTCAGAGTAACCAGTCACAGAACCGTGAGCATCACCTCCATACAAGATACCAACATCAGATGTACCTCTAAGATAATAAGAGATCCTCTTCACAACTTGCCAATGCTCCTTTCCAGGTCGTCCCATGAACCTGCTGACAACACTCACAGCATGTGAAAGATCTGGTCTAGTGCAGAATATAGCATACATCAAACTACATACTGCATTAGAGTATGGGACTCGAGACATGTACACCTGCTCAGCTATAGACTTCGGTGTATAATTAGCAGATAAATGAATATTTGTAGCACTTGGGGTATCAATAGGCTTGGCGGTAGACATGCCAAATTTAGACAAGATCTTCTGAATGTAACTCTTCTGTGACACGAAGAGATTCTTCTTTTCTCTTTCCCTATATATCTCCATGCCCATAATTTTCTTGGCAGCACCCATATCCTTCATATCAACCTCAGCACTGAGCAGATCCTTCAGCTTCTGTATATCAGACTTGGACTTCGCAGCTATGAGCATATCATCCACATACAAAATGAGATAGATCATTAAACCATCATCATCTTTGTTGTGATACACACAACAATCATGTGGACTCTTGTTGTATCCCAATTGGATCATGTAACTGTCAAACCTCTTATACCACTACCTTGGAGACTGCTTTAGCCCATATAAGGACCTCTTCAACTTGCAAACATAATCTTCCTTCCCTGGAACCTGGAACCCCTCTTGTTGAGTCATGTAGATATCGTCTTCAAGCATTCCATGTAGAAAATCTATCTTCACATCCAGTTGCTCAAATTCTAAATCCTGTTGTGCAATCATTGCTAGTAACACTCTGATGTAAGTGTGTCTGACCACTAGTGAGAATATCTCGTTATAGTTAACCCCCTCCTTCTGTGTGAACCCTCTTGCAACTAGTCGAGCCTTGTATCTCACATCCTCACCAGATGTGGTTTCTTCCTTCTTCTTGAATATCCATTTGCAAGTAACAATATTCCTCCCCTTAGGCCGTTTGACCAGCTCCCAAGTCAAATTCTTGTCAAGTGATTCCATCTCTTCTCACATTCAAGTGAGTCATTGAGCCGACTCACTATCTAAAAGAGCCTCTCTATATGTGAATGGTTCACCTACAGATGGTTCTTCCTCTTCCACCTCATCAGGGACTTGTAATGCATAAGTCATCATATCCTCAAAATCGTACTGCACAGCAGGCTTCACGCCTGTTCTCCTAACTCTATCAACAACTATGCTTATTTGGCGAGCTTCTGGATGAACATCTGAACTTGTACTTTGAGAAATAGTATATTGATCTTCTCCACCTTGGATTTGTGACTTACTCTCATCGAGAGTGACTTGCAGCTCCATCTGTTTATCAACTCTACTATAATTTTCAGCACCAATGGACTTCACAGCGGGGTTAAGCATAGAATTCTCATAAAAAATCACGTTCCTGCTGAATATAACTATATTTTCTGAAGGTGACCAGATTCTATATCCCTTAACTTCATCCCGAAACCAACAAATATACCCTTCTTAGCTCTTGGTTCTAATTTACCCTCACTAACATGATAGTAAACAGTACACCCAAAAACCTTCAACAATGAATAATCTGCAGGTTTATTAGACCATACCTCGTAAGGTGTCTTGCAATCAATGCCAGTGTGAGGACCACATTGATCAGATAGCACATCGTGTTTACTGCTTCTGCCCAGAACTTTCTAGCCAAAATAGCATTTGAGAGCATGCATCTCGCTCTCTTCAGCAATGTCTGATTCATGCGTCCCGCCACACCATTCTGCTGCGATGTGTGTCGAATGGTGTGGTGTCAAGCAATCCATGCATCCTTGAAGAACTCGTTAAAATCAGAAGAACAGAACTCCAGGCCATTATCAGTTAGCAGCCAGTCTGATTTTCTACCAACGCCTTCCATTGCTTAAATCTCTTGAACGCTTCACTTTTGTTCTTCATCATAATTACCCAAGTCATCCTTGAGTAGTCATCAATCATAGATACAAAATATATGTGGCCTCCAATAAACTCAACACGTGACAGACCCCAAAAATCCATATGAATGTAGTCAAGAGTCCCCTTGGTCTGATGAACGGCCTTCTTTGGGAACTTGCTGTGATGAAGCTTCCCAAACACACAATGTTCACATAATTTAAGACTCTGCACTTTATGCCTAGAAAGAAGATCTCGCTTTGACAAAATCTGCATCCCTCTTTCTCCCATATGACTGAGCCTCATATGCCACAGCCTGGTCATATCCGTGGTCTGAACCACGGATGATGCAACATCAGCAGAACCTATCACGGTGGAACCTTGCAGATAATATAAGGTACCACATTTCAAGCCTGTTAGAACCACCTTTGAACCTTGATAGACATACATAACTCCACCTTCACCATTGAAACGGAAACCTTTTCTATAAAGAAGACTCAGTGATATCAGATTTTTCGTCATCTGTGGAACATGCCTGACTTAATTCAAGGTGCAAAATACACCATCATTTTTCCGTATCCTAACTGAGCCAATTCCAACCACTTTGCAGACAACACTGTTTGCCATGGAAATATTTCCTCCATGTATCTGCTCATAAGTCGAGAAGAACTCCCTGTTAGAACAATATGGTACGAGGCCCAAGAATCAAGAACCCACACATCATTACAATGTGACTATCCAGCTGCAACCAAAGCCAGATCTTCTTCAGAATTCGTATCAGTTTCTGCCACAAATGCAGAACCACCGACACCCTCTTTCTTCTTCTGCTTCCCCTTCTTCTTAGGACAATCATTCTACCAGTGCCCTGGTTCATTACAGTAATTGCATATGTCTTCGGGTTTAGAACCTTTTGAACCTTTCTGATTCGGCTTCCAGGTTTTCTTCCCAGATCTCCTTTTTTCCTTACCTGTGACAAATAGCCCTGATGCCTGATTTCCTATGGGAGAGCCACTTGCTTGTTGATTACCTTCTCTGCTATGGAGGGCAGATCGAACATCTTCTAGAGATAGAGTATCTTTCCCAGTAATAAAAGATTCAACAAAATCCTCATACGATTTAGGCAAAGATACTAGCAAAATTAAAGCAGCGTCCTCATCTTATACTTTAACATCAATATTACGTAGATCTAGTAAAATTTTGTTTAATTTGTCTAGATGATCACGAAGGGGAGTACCTTCCTGCATGCGTAAACGGAACAGACGTTGCTTCAAGAGAAACTTGTTGGTTAGAGACTTCGTCATGTAGAGACTCTCTAACTTCAACCAGAGAGCAGCGATAATTTCCTGATCAGCAACTTCGATGATAACATCTTCAGACAGACATAACATAATAATCGAGTGGGCCTTTCCTTCTCCGGTATTCCACTCTTCTTCATCTACATCCTTAGATTTAAGTTGAAAGCAGACATTCTCGGTCGTCAAAAAAAAACCTAACAGTGCGGAAATACCCTGATCGAATCGACCAGGCTCTTGATACCAGTTTGTTATAAATGAATAGGATTAAAGTGCATAAAATAGAAAACGTAAAGAAGACACAGATTTACGTGGTTCACCAAATTGGCAACGTCCACGGGCAGAGAGAAGAACAGATTTTATTAACTGATTAGGGTTATAAATTACAAATCTCAAGGACCATAAATATAGTGTTGAGAGAATACACCCTCGTACAACACGGCGAAGCGAGAGATTAAAGATATATCAACAATTGGGATGACCTGCCCTTAACGCATTTCAAGCGGTCACTTCCACCTACCACGTAAGCATAAAGTATCATGCAGAAGATAAGGTGGGCAAAATCGTATCTGAACAACAGGTCGCCCGATCATGCTATCAGATGACCGTGAGAAAAAGGATGAGCGAGGGAAAAAAAGAAAGGATAAGTGACATATAGGAGGGTTACTTAAATCCAAAAAATGAGGGAGGATGAGAATTTTGTCTACCCTCATGAGGAACTCATGGAGATTTCATTAGAAGAAGGCAGACCAGAATACACTACTATGATAGGGACTCAAATGATGGAAACCGTGAAGGAGGATCTAATAGCTTTACTAAGGGAATTGCATGATATCTTCACTTTTGGAGATGAGAAGCTTCCAGAATTATCTCCTGGGGTCACACGACATCATTTAAACGCTGACCTAGCTAGCGCGACTTGTGCGACACAAAAGATGACACTTTGGGGCAGAGCTGGACAAGGTGATTAAGTAGGAGGTGCAGAAACTACTGAAAGCTGGACACATAAGGGGGATCCAATTCCTGGAATATTTATCCAGCATTGTGATGGTGCCAAAACCTGAACAGAAGTGGAGGATGTGCATGGATTTCTGCGAATTAAACAAGGCGTGCCCAAAGGATCACTACCCTTTACCGCGTATCGACTACTGGTTGATTCAACTTTAGGCTGCAAGCTATTAAGCATGATGGACGCGTCGCAAGGATACCATCAAATCCTACTGGTAAAAGAAAACCATCCCAAGGTGAGCTTTTCACCTCGACAGGTACATATTATTTCGTTTATTATGAGTTACCACATGAGCATAAAGTATCCTGTAAGAGACAAGGTATGCGAAATCGTATTTGAACAACAGGTCGCCCGGTCATGCTAGCAGATGACCATGAGAAAAGGGATGAGCGAGAGAAAAAGAGAAAGGAGATATGACGTACAGGGGGGGATACTTAGCTCCAAAAAGATGAGGGAGGAGGAGAATTTTGTCCGCCCTCATGAGGAACTCATGGAGATTTCATCAGAAGGTAAGGCAAACAAGAATACATTACCAAGATAGGGACTCAAATGACGGAAACTGTGAAGAAGGGGCTAATAGCTTTACTAAGGGAATTCCGGGATATCTTCGCTTTTGGATATGAGAAGCTACCAGGAGTGTCTCGTGGGGTCGCATAACACACTACTACAAAACAGCATTTCCAAGTCGGTTTTTTTGCCATTTAACGTCAGTTTTACAACCGACGTCTAAACCACCAACGTAAAGATCACGTCGGTTTTGTAAAACCAACGTGGGTTCTCTTACTTTTCACGTTGATTTTTAATAAAAACCGACGTGGATTCTTTGACTTTGCACGTCGATTTGTATTGAAAACCGACGTAGATTTTTTACTTTCCACGTCAGTTTTTGTGATAACCGACGTGGATTCTCTGTCTTTTCACGTCAGTTTTAGTGAAAATCGATGTTAAAACATATGACATCGGTTTCTTGAGAACCGATGTGGTTGAATATTTTTTAAAAAAAAGGTTACCCGTTCATTTATACCATCTTACCTAATAAATAATATATAATAAAACTTTTGTAACCTAGATTACTTCCAACAATGAAGAACTCAATTAAAAAATTTTGAATTAAACATTAAAATAAATAATTATAATGCGTTCAACTAAATCTCAAATGAGCTTTTACAAGGGATAATTATAAGTTGGTAAATTTCCTCAAAATAATCGAGCCACATGGATAGCGTCGGTAGTGTTTTTACAAGGAATAAAGTGAACAATTTTTGAGAAACGATCGACAACAATTACTTTAATGATCAGAGAAAAACATCTGCACACTTAAAATAAATTAAAAAAAAGAGTCAAGTTCAACCTCATAAATTCTTTTGGCCTCCATGTATGCTAAACTGATCTTTAAGAATAGGAGAGCAACAAGTTTACGAGAAGTCGAACTCGTACTAATCTGTTTCTGTATCCCACTGCCGTAAAAAAAATTAATTAATCAATGAACTGATTTCGAATCACGAAGAGCTAAAAAAATAAGAAATTGATTCAAATTCCAGAAAAGATTAGAAGAAAAAACTAATCTACGCCAGAGATGGATGAGGGAGACAAAGATGATTGAGAGTTACAGTATTATAAATTGCAATTCCGAATTACCTATTTTTGGTGGTTAGAGCTTAGAGTTTGAATTGGGGATTTTTCCTCATAAGTTTGTCCTGGATTCTCATGGTTGGACTGATCTGGGGCGTCGGCGGGTAGCTGGACGGGATGCGGGCGGCTGCGGGCGGACTCGAGGAGAGTTGAGAGAGAGAGAGAGTGTCCAGTAGCTAGACGGGATGCGGGCTGAGGAAACATGGAGAAGAAGGGAGCCAAGTCTGTTTTGATCAAGTCGCGTCTTTTTTTAAGGGCTGGTTATATTTATTTCATTTTTGGTATTTTAACATTTTTTTAAATATAATTTTTCACGACGATTATTGAAAGAATCGACATAAAATATATTAAATCATGTCGGTTTTTAACTAAACGGACGTGGAAGTTTACTTATCACATCGGTTTATTTAAGAATTGACGTGGAAAACATTTAACGTCGGTTATTGAAAAACCGACGTTAAATGACCGACGTGAAATCTCCTTTCTGTAGTAGTGATATCATTTAAACGCTGACCCAGAGGCGCGACCTGTACGACAGAAGAGGCGACACTTTGTGGCAGAGTTGGACAAGGTGATCGAGGAGGAGGTGCAAAAACTACTGAAAGTTAGACACATCCTAGTGATCCAAGTCCCGGAATATTTATCCAATATTGTGATTGTGCCAAAACCTAGACAAAAGTTGAGAATGTGCGTGGATTTCCACGAATTGAGAAAGGCGTGCTCAAATGATCACTACCCTTTCCTGCGTATCGACCAACTAGTTGATTAAACTTCAAGCTGCGATCTGTTAAGCATGATGAACGCGTCAAAGGGATACCTCAAATTCTACTGGTAAAAGAAGACCAGCGAAGTAATACCTTAAAATGTTATTGCAACAAGGAGTTCAAATAGTGATTTATTTCTTTTGTTATTTTTATTACAATTTGTGTTACCTTAAATTAATATTATAATACTTTAACTGTTAAAATTGTACAATTTGATATGAAATTAAAATATTTTTTTGTTTATACTTTTAGTATAACTTGTGATACTTAAAATCAGTTTTGTGCAATGTGTAAAAACTAGAAGGTCTATGGATTTAAAAATAAGGATCAGATTTACGATGTTGTTAATCAATGTTACCAACATCAGTTTATCAACATCGACCAGAGCAGAATATAAATGTGKAGCGGAAAATAAAAATAAGAARACGATTAAACAAATTCAGTTCACAAGTAAATACTTGTGAACTTGGGTGTACAAACCCGTAAACTATATTACTTTCAATTCACGTTCAATACAAAATATAAAGTAATATATGAAAACTAAATATCAAGAAACTTGATACTAAATACTTGTTGCCGGAATGGCAAGATCTTCTTCGTCGGTCACGCAACTMDAAAMATCTTGTTTATCACGATCGTTGGCTCCAAGTAGTACGTCGTGTTCTTCCTTCCTTGCTTTGCCGTGCGTCGTGCGTCTCGGTCTCTTTCTTCCTTCCAAAAATCCCATAGATAAAAAGTGTCCTTCTCGAAAGATTGTGAATGTAAGAATATTGAAGGTGTCCTCTTCTCTTGGCTTTGTCTTGTCTTAAATAGAAGAGTCCTAGAGTTCTAAATTGGTAGATTCCTAAAACCAAATCCTAAACACAATCTAGGAATAATTAAAGTCTTGTACACATACTAGGAAACAAATCTAGAGTCCTAATTCTAGTTCCCTAATATATTTTGGACCCAAGAAAGGCAAATAACAAAATAAGGAATTATTCCCAAGAATTAATTTCTCAACAATCTCCCCCTTTTGCCTTTCTGGACAAAATACCCAAGACGCATGAAAATGATCAAAAGAGTAAAAACTCCCCCTGAATTAGAAACTCCCCCTACATTTGAAACTCCCCCTAAATGAAGTATCCAATGTTGAAAACAAATAAATACGAACCAGCGTCTTCTACATTCTTCTCCCCCTATTTGTTCTGAAAGCAAAAGGACCTCAATAAATGAGTCCACAAGCGCCTGGTGTTGTGCAACCTGGTTATCAAACAAAGTAATTTGGGCTTGGACAAACGGGGCAGAAAAACAAACCATGTTGGTACTGATGTTGGGAATACCAGAACCAACATCACTAGCAACATCTTCCTGAAAGGGCGCCTGCTAAGGGAGATCAATAACCCGGGCTCCAGCCACGCGCTGAACACAAAAGAAATGAAAACATCAACTAGAACTCGGCACTCAACAATCATGCCTCGATTTCGAATCCCAAGAACAGCTCCTCAGCTTCACTCGCCAAGAACCTCGTGGAGATTGGTTCCATGTCTTCAATCTCGACGGCTTGAGATGGAGCCTCATCAGAACTAGCAGAGTGGTTGGAGGCAAAAGTTGACATTTGTGCACTGGCAGATGGAACATTGTCGGAATTGAATCTTGGAGGAGAGGCGGGATATTCTGTGGAGGATGTTGGTTTCAGTGCCACAACACCATAACCAACATGGGCTGACATGACAGCTTTGGACTGCTTCTTTTCTCTCTTTGGGTGAATTCGATATCCTGCAAGAGATTGAAAACAACTACAAACAAAAAATCGAGTGTCGTAGGGGATGAACCTTAACTTTGGAGAAAGAAAAAGTAAAAAACCTTAACTTTGTCAATATGGAAAATTCGTAAGCAATAGATAAGAAGTGAATGAACAAAGTAAAGTTAAAAATTAACTCCCCCTCTCTTTCTCAAAATATGACACACGATCTCTATGCTTAAATAGCCCACTATCTCTTATTAAAAATCACAAATCCCAACTACAAATTAAAACCGAGATAGCTAGAGTTTTATAAACCATCACCATAGTTGAACAAAGCCTTTGCAAAGCAATTTTTCACTCGCCAAATTAATCTCTTATTACCTGTCCAACCGTCCGATTACAACTCCACTGAAACACGCGGTTAGCAAGATTCAAAAAGAGGATTAAGAGAATTCAAGATAGACAAAAACACAAGAAACAAAACGCACAGCAAGATGGCATCTTCAGAAAGTATGAATGTCTTACGGGATGCCTAAAAATCATGACCTAAAAGGTTAAAACAGAACACATAAAGATTTCAGTGTTTTGATCCAATGTTGCTTTTTATTACTAACAACATTATAAACCAACATTGCCGTAGGTGAAGTCAATGGAAACTTACCCCTTAACCCAAGTTAATGACTACGTCAAAATCTCTCAAGAAGGTGGATTTTAAAGATTGGAGCATTTTGAGTCCAGATTTTCTACATCCTTGAAGGGATTTAAATCTTTTAATCTTCAGCAATTGCTGTTAAACGCCTCTTGTTTTTGGACCTGGGAGAAAACCAGTTTCTGCGGGCAAGTCCCACAATCACCTAATTTTGAAGAGGTTGGTCCTTTTTGTCATTACTTTCATTGCAACAGAGGACCTTATTACACTTTCAATCAAACTCAATGCATTAGGATAATGTATGAAAAGAAAGATAAAAAATGCATGCAAAAAGAAAAATTCAGATGTTGTGAGTGATGTTGATAAGAGGTGTCACAACATCACAACCAACATTGGTTAGACAATGCACATACCGAGATCTCTTCTCAAACGAGAGAAGGTCTCGTAATCTAATGCCTTAGTTAAGATGTCAGCCAGCTGATTATCAGTTCCAATATGTTCAAGGCTAACAATCTTCCTCTCAACCAAATCTCGAATAAAGTGGTACCTTATGTCAATGTGTTTGATTCGGGAAAGTTGGACCAGATTTTTCGAGATATCAATGGCACTGGAATTATCACAGAGCACAGTCAATGTTCTTCTATGTAGACCGTAGTCCTCTATCATTTGGTTTATCCACAATGAGTGTGTACACGCACTTCCAGCTACAATATGCTCGGCTTTAAGAAAATCTTCTACTTGCTTGGGCTCTGTTTTGGAAAGAGACAAAGATTCTCGAGTTTTAGAATGATTAGTAAACAAGCAAACAAATCTTACCATCTCTTTGAAATCTATTTGTCGCTTTCTTGTAATTCTTTCATCGAGATCTCCAATAATTTGGCTCATAGGATGATTCTTCTGAATTCTTAAGGGGATATTTTTCTGATGTAAGTCAATGGGTTCAACTGGATTTTCCACACTTGGACCAGAATAAGATTCTGCGGCGGCTTGGCTTGATGTTGGTATCTCGGTGTCAACATTGTTACCAACATCACTCAAATTTCTGATTTCAGCACCTGCATCTCTATTTTCAATACCTGCACTTTTATCTACAGCAACTGTGACATTATCTTGAGGATTTTGATCATAAACCAGATCATCATCCTCAGCAGGTTTAAAACCACTCATCAAATCATCAAACTTGACTTTAACCGACTCAATCATGCAACACGTTCTAAGATTAAACACTCTATATGCATGACTATTTCGAGAGTATCCCATGAAAACACATTTATCACTCTTTGAAACAAGATGATTTCTATCATTTAGCACATAACAAATGCACCCAAAAATATGAAAATCACTCAAATTTGGCTTTTTATCCATCAATAATTCATAGGGAGTAACACAAGATCCTGGTCTAAAATACACCCTATTAATTATATGGCATGCAGTGTTCATTGCTTCTGCCCAAAAGCGTTTAGTAACCCCATTTGAAATAAGCATAGTCCTAGACATTTCTAAAAGAGATCTATTTTTGCGTTCGACTATCTTATTTTGTTGGGAGGTGATGGGTGAAGAAAATTCATGAGTTATACCAACTTTTGAACAATATTTTGAAAAGGATACATTCTCAAATTCTTTTCCCATGATCAGACCTAATTTTACCAATTATACTCACACCAAAACTTACACACAACCTTTTTGCAAGTTTTTTAAAAGTCTCGAAAGTCTCAGATTTTTCTCTTAAAAACTCTACCCAAGTAAAGCGGGAAAAATCATCTACAAGCACAAGAACATACCTTTTACCACCAAGGCTCTCAACTTCAAGTGGTCCCAAAAGGCCCATATGAAGGAGTTCGAAACAATATGAGGTAGTGAGACTTTGTACTATTAGATGTGGCACCCTAACTTTCTTACCTTTCTGGCATGCCTCGCAAACTGGAATGTTTTTTGTGTTGAGCTTAGGTAGTCCGATCACAGCATCCTTTTTGACCAAACTTTATCTCCCCCTTTTGCCTTTCTGGACAAAATACCCAAGACGCATGAAAATGATCAAAAGAGTAAAAACTCCCCCTGAATTAAGAAACTCCCCCTACATTAGAAACTCCCCCTAAATGGAGTATCCAATGTTGAAAACAAATAAATACGAACCAGCGTCTTCTATATTCTTCTCCCCCTTTTTGTTCTGAAAGCAAAAGGACCTCAACAAACGAGTTCCCGAAGCGCCTGGTGCTGTGCAACCTTATTATCAAACAAAGTAAACTGGGCTCGGACAAACGGAGCAGAAAATGGACCATGTTGGTACTGATGTTGGGAATACCAGAACCAACATCATACACATGACTCCTAAAGGGCGCCAGTGCCTAAGGGAGGTCAATACGCTCCAGATTCGCTCACAAAAAGAAAACACCAACGTTGACTCGGCACTCAGCAATCATGCCTCGATTTTGAAATCCCAAGAACAGCTCCTCAGCTTCACTCGCCAAGAACCTCGTGGAGATGGCCATGTCATCATTAACTCATCGAATCGAAGCCTGGAGAAGATGTGCGAAGTTGTCGGCAGGGGATGTTGGTTTCAGTGTCACAACACCATAACCAACATGGGCTGACATGGCAGCTTTGGACTGCTTCTTTTCTCTCTTTGGGTGAATTCGATATCCTGCAAGAGATTGAAAACAACTACAAACAAAAAATCGAGTGTCGTAGGGGATGAACCTTAACTTTGGAGAAAGAAAAAGTAAAAACCTTAACTTTGTCAATATGGCACGATCGTTGGCTCCAAGTAGTACGTCGTGTTCTTCCTTCCTTGCTTTGCCGTGCGTCGTGCGTCTCGGTCTCTTTCTTCCTTCCAAAAATCCCGTKGATAAAAAGTGTTCTTCTCGAAAGATTGTGAATGTAAGAATATTGAAGGTGTCCTCTTCTCTTGGCTTTGTCTTGTCTTAAATAGAAGAGTCCTAGAGTCCTAAATTGGTAGATTCCTAAAACCAAATCCTAAACACAATTTAGGAATAATTAAAGTCTTGTACACATACTAGGAAACAAATCTAGAGTCCTAATTTTAGTTCCCTAATATATTTTGGACCCAAGAAAGGCAAATAACAAAATAAGGAATTATTCCCAAGAATTAATTTCTCAACACAATGTTTTGAAAATCAGACCGGACCGGCCAGTCCGACCGGCTTACCAGCCATGGTCAATTTTGTCACTTCGAGAGGTACATACTATTTCGTTGATTAATTTATAAAGCTTTTAAATATTTACCCAATGATTGTCATGAAAATTTTTTATGAGCTAAAGTCGAGGACAAAATACATGGAATTGTGAATTGTCAATCTTATGGTTCATGATTGGATTTGACATGAAAATGGTGAGTTCAATTTCTGATATACCATTCTTGTTTCATTCAACTACGAAAATGTGAGAAAGAAAGGTACCACGCCACGTATCATATACATCAAATTAGCTAGACAAAGTCATGGATATTCATTGTAATCATATTATGTACCAAGAATATTGAAAGTAAATTTGATACGGAACTAAAACACTTTAATGATTTTTTGTTTTTTTTCCTAAACAGGTACAAGATAGAAAGTAACAGGTACAAGATAGAAAGTATGTGGTGCTTGTGGCCTATGCATGGATGCTATCATTCATTCATCACCCACATCGTGACACGGACCACTTGTTTAATGTAACACGAGTAGTGCCTAACACGACTTTTCTTTCTGTTATGCTTCTTTTGTTAAGGTGCAACTTTTTTCTTTTTTTATTATTTTTTATATTGACTTTCCTTGGGGTGCAACATTCACTAAACACTAATACCATCACATAACTATTGAACATATCTTTTGATTAGTAAGAATATGGGCGCATATTTATTTTCTTTATGAATTTCTCACATGATCTCGAATTCATAATCATATCGAAATATTACAACATATTGTAAATGAACAATAGGATAAGAATGGTATTTTGTACCGATTGTTTTTAGATTAAGTTGTATTTGCCTGGGCAATTAGTTTATTAGTTTGTTTGGTTGTTTGCTTTAATAATTCTTTTATTTGCATTTATCTAACTAATATTTTAAAATATTTATTAGAACTTTGTCTTGTGAAATTAGGACTCTACCAAATAGGAATACACATGTGTGTATGCCTGTGTGTGTATATATGTGTGTGTGTGTGTGTGTGTGTGTGTGTGTGTGTGTGTGTGTGTGTGTGTGTCAGAAAGATCGATTAAGAAGATCACCAAAGTAACATGTAGTGTGAGAAAAACATAAAGATTTCGAGAAAAATGAATTTGTCGTTCATTGTACAAGTGTTCTTAAAGATTGTGTGTAATCAAACTTGAAATTTTTATGGACGACTCTCTTAGAACGATTTGCTCATTCATGAGTTTTTCATATATTACTAGATGCTTTTGTTTATTAAACTTTCTAAAATGATTCCATCATCTCTGATCTGAGGTCACGACCTATGAGTTTTTAACTCATAGGTAAAAATTATTTATAAGTATTTTTCGTTTGCCTGTTATTGAAATATCTAAATGTTAGTGTATATGTTCTGGAATCATAACTAGCATTTATAGACCTTTAAAACTTTCAATTAGTATCAAGAGCTATCATTTACTAAGTGCTGATCCTCTATTTTTTTTCTTTTTGAAGGAAAACTATGGATACCATTATGAATGCTGCACTCCGGCCACCAATGCTAGATGGGACGAACTATGCGATCTGAAAAGTAAGAACGAATGCTTACATCAAAACTATGGATGAAAGTTCGTGGCGTGCGAACTTGGTTGGCTGGGAGGCTCCCAGGCTGCAAGATCCGAATGGAGACATCATTCTAAAAAAATGAGTTCTACTAAACAGCTGACGAACTTGGTATCTCCAATGCAAACACCAAAGGGTTAAATGCTCTTTACTGCTTTGTGGACGTCTCTCTATTCAAAATCATCTCAAACCTCCAGACTA
Organism: Phtheirospermum japonicum; assembly: GCA_014905375.1. Taxonomy (NCBI): domain Eukaryota; kingdom Viridiplantae; phylum Streptophyta; class Magnoliopsida; order Lamiales; family Orobanchaceae; genus Phtheirospermum; species Phtheirospermum japonicum. The sequence goes on along the minus strand of BMAC01000015.1, from coordinate 1,477,085 downwards.
CAAAAGAAGTGTGGGACACTTTATAACTTTTTTGTGAAGGTTCCAAAGGAGTTCATCGAACAAAACTGAGAGTGCATGCAACTCAGTTTGAAGTTCTAAGAATGGAGAAAAATGATATCATTGTCGGATACAGTGCCAAACTTCTTGATATTGCAAAAGAATGACAATCGTTAGGTGCATCCATCTCTAATGAAAGTCTTGTGAGCAAATCTTGTGTTCTGTGACCAAAAAATTCAACATGAAGTTAATATCCATCGAAGAAGCCAAAGACACTTCCATCATGAGCTTTGACGAAATTGTTAGATATCTGAAAACATATAAGATGGAATCAAGATCAAACAACCAAAAAGTATGAGTACTTCTCTAATCTCTACTCCTACTATTGTAGATGAAGAATCTCATAGCCCTTGCGCATGAAGTTGAGACTGCTGAAGTGAATGAGGATGGAATTTCACTCATCACAAGAAAGTTTAGTGATTTTTAAAGAAAAAGAATAACTCAAGGTAGCCATTCAACCGATACATCAAAGCCTCATCGGACTTCCACTCCAATAACGATAGGTCAATCCACTCAAGCAAATAGGTTCCAAGGGAGGGATGTGACTCCCATAAGTGTAAAATATGAAGACCAAAATCAGAACAACACTAAGGATTTGGATAATGTTCAATGTCATGAATGTAGAGGGTTTGTTCATTATAGCCATGAGTGTGCCAACATAAAGTGAAAGAGAAGTCTAATTGCCATGACTGATGGAGAAGATGATGATGAGCCAAAAAGAACTGAAGAAGTTGCTGCCATGAACTCCGGTGTTTGTCTGGGATGGCACTTACAATGTTACTGACATCTGGTGTCTTAACTCTTCCACCTATTGAAGATACTGATGACACTGAAGACTTCAATGCTTCCTATGAAGAACTTTATGATAACTGGTCCAAAATAGTTCAAAAAGTAAAGATTCTGACAAAGGAAAATGAAAGATTGGCGTGAAAAGATAAAGAACAACAAATGGTTGTCTTACACCTAGAAGCTCTTCTGACTAAACATGAAGAAGAGCTAGATAGAGCAAGGTCAAAAATCTTGACTGCACTTCTGACTCTAAAGAAACATAACTCAGGAATGGGAAAACTTGATGAGATCTTATATATTAGATCCATGATAAAGAACGGTATAAGATTTAAGGCTCCTAATTTTGTCAAAGAAGGTGACAAGTCTTCAAAAGGATTTGTTTCTGTGAAGAGTTCCAAACATCTATGTGTGTCATCATTGCTTAGAACCTGTACACATCAAACCTTTCTGTAAAAAACTTAATTCAAAGAGGACCCTTGCGTTTAAAGACAATATAATACCAATGAACTCTTGCATCAACACGAGGACTAACACTGCTCATAAATCCAAAATGGTGTGGGTAAGAAAGGCTGAGACATAGTGTAATATGATTTATATCTCACTCAAGTCAAGTGTTGCAGGTTCATGGTACTTTGATAGTGGGTGCTCTCATAACATGATAAGGTCTTTTGAATATTCGACTGACATTGTAAAACACAATGGTTGTAAAGTGCAATACGGCGGCGGTGCACATGGACATATTATTGGGAAAGGTACCTTAAATGTTGAAGGACTGCCCAGGCTTCAGAACGTATTACTGGTGGAAGGGTTGGCTATTAATCTTATTATCATCAGTCAGTTATGCGATGATGATCTTCGTGTGAATTTCAATTGAAAATCGTGCAAGGTCCTTGATAACTCTTATCAACGAACAACTTCTACAAAGTGAACAGCAAGATCTTGTGTCAAAGCGTACAACCTTCAGAGTCTGAGTTGTGGAACCAAAAGATGAATCATGCTATTGATGGGGAAACTGGTTAAGTCTGATGCTATAAGAGGCATTCAAAAAGTAGCGATTACCAATCCATCCATCTATGGTGCTTGTCAGAAACAAAAACAGGCCAAAGTGTCACACCTAGTGCTCCAACACTTCAACACCTCTCGCTGTTTGGACCTGCACCACATGGATCCCATGGGTCTAATTGAGGTAGAAAGTATTGGTGGTAAGAAATACTCATTTGTCATTGTTGATGACTTTTTCCTTCTTACTTGGATTGAATTTCTTCGTTACAAAATTAGAAACTTTTGAAAGCTTTTGAAACTGTCAAAATGTGTTAGTAACGAATATTGTTTGCAAATTGGAAGAATTAGCTAATCATGGAAGAGAGTTTGACAACTCCTCATTTGAGAATTTATGTGACAAATATGGGAATTCCAATGAGTTTTCTTCTCCTATTACATCCCAACAGAATGGTATAACCAAGCATAAAAATCGATCTTTGTAAGAAATGGCTTAATCTCTAAGAATCTGTCCAAAAGATTTTGGGTAGAAGCTCTTAAAAATGTTTGCCATATCTCAAATGGAGTCTACTTTAGGATTGGAACATGTGAAACTCTCTACAAAACTCTTGTAGGAAAGAAACCAAACCTTAAGTACTTTCACGTATTTGATTGTGTGAGCTATGTTCTAAATGACAGGTCCTACTTATCAAATATTTACTCAAAAAGTGATAAGTGTCTAATTTTGGGATATTCTTTTAATATTCATGCATATAAGGTTTTCAACCTTAGAACACGTACATTGCTAGTCTGTAAATGTCAAATTTGATGATCTGACGGGTATCTCTGATAACTCTGTTGAGGATGATGTGCTTGATCTTTTGAAAAGTACACAATCTGATATCTTACCTCCCTTAAGTAAATCAACAGGTACAACTCCTAATGTTCCTGTCAGTGCTTCAACACCAGAACTAACGTCTCATGTTCATGCAAATCCAGATGGAGAGACCTCTGACTCTAAAACTGATCATGATGATGAAGGGGTGTCGGTGTCTTCTGACCCTCTTGACTAGAATATTCCTTCCAAGATACAGAAGAATCACCCACCTCTTAAGTTATTGGAGCGTTGAATGAAAGAAGCACTCGCAAAAAGCATATTAACTTTAAGGAAATGGTAAAATGGGTATGTATGGCATCTTGCTACTCTCTTACCAAAAATTCTTGTTTTATGTCTTCTGCAGAACCAAAGAAAGTGGAAGAAGCTCCCAAAGATGAGTTTTAGATAAATGTAATGCAAGAAGAACTTGATCAGTTTTCCAAAAATGACGTGTGGGACTTGGTTCCTCGACCAAGTACAGGAAATGTTATTGGAACTAGGTGTATTTTAAGAAACAAAATGGAGGAGTTCGGAAACATTTTGTGAAATAAGCCAATCTTGTGGCATAAGGTTTTACCCAGGTTGAAGGTATAGATTTTGATGAAACCTTTGCCCTTGTGGCAAGGATTGAGTCAATCTGATTATTTCTTATTGTTACCAATCATCTAGGTATTACTCTTCACCAAATAGACATAAAAAGTGCTTTTTAAATGGTATTATAAATGAGGAAGCTTATGTGGAGCATCCTAGAGGTTCTGAAGATCCACATAAACCTCATCTTGTTCACAAATTAAAAAGGGCTCTTTATTGTCTCAAGCAAGCCCCGAGAGCGTGGTATGGTAGGCTTACTCAACATTTTCTTCAAAAGTTGATAAATCCTTGTTCATTTTAAAAACAACAAGAGATGCTGATAGCTCAAATTTATGTTGCCGTTATCGTGTTTGGATCTACTTGTGACAAACTATTTAGAGATTTTGTAAAGAGTGTGTCTACTAATTTTGAATGAGTATGGAAGGTGAGTTATCTTTTTTCTTAGGTTTGCTAATAATCTTGTGAAACATTTTGGTTAGGAAAATGTTAAACATATGAAATCTTTTAGGGGGAAAGTCAAAAATTGTCTAGAGATGATGTCAGTGAAAGTGTTGATCACACAATTTATAGAAGCATGATAAGCAGTCTTTTGTATTTAACTGCAATTTGACCTTATATCATGTTTAGTGTTTGTTTGTGTGCTCGTTATCAGAAAAATCCTAAAGATACTCACCTGAAGGCACTAAAACGCATAGTTAAATATGCTGCTAAAACATAGAAACTAGAATTGTTTATATTAGGGATACCAACTCAAATCTTGTCGGGTATACTGATTCAAATTGAGCAGGTGATGTCGATGATAGGAAAAGCATGACACGGGGTTGTTTTTTTTCTAGGGAATAATCTTGTGTCTTGGTATAGCAAAAAAATAAAATTGTGTGTCTTTGTCAACAGCTGAAGTATAATATATAGCTGCTGGGAGTGCATGTGCTAAGTTTCTTTGGATGAAACAAATGATAGAGGAGTGTGGGTTACAAAGTAATGTTTTGACTGTCCTGTGTGACAACTTGAGTGCCATTGATATCTCTAAAAGTCTAGTACAACATTCTCGCACAAAATACTAAGATATTAGACATCATTTCATTTAAGATTTGGTTGAGACAAATGTTGTGAGTATTGAGCATATTGGAATTGGACATCAGTTTGCTGAAATATTCACCAAAGCATCAGACTGTGATGTATTTTCTAGATTAAGAAAATCTCTTGGATTATAGTGTTACTGGAAATACTGTAGCATCTCTAGTAACATCAGCTACAGCATACTCTTTACGACATGCATTGTTTTTTTTCAAAACACATTTTAGAACGTGCATTGTTCCTAACTACAAGAAGTTATTGTGTATCAAAATCTGATGTCAAAAGTTCTGAAAGTTTCAGAATATGCAATTGTGGGTCGACTCTCGCATAAACCTGTGTTTCTCTCGGTGTGCTTCAAAGTTAATATTATGTGATTAGTAGAATGTCCCAACCATGTATGTACATGGATAAAGAGTCATTATGCAAGCAAAATTCAAGGACCAATGTTATCTTTTCTTTTCCGCTGCTGATTGAGTGGAGGTACCATTACTCCCAGAAACAAAATCCTCAAACATAATATGAATGACATAATCATTAACCGAGTTAAGGATTATCGACTCATTGACTTTGTTGATCTAATGTCAGTCTTGATGTCATCACACAAGAACCAACATCCTACTGCATTTGCGAATTTTACATTTTTTATATTATTATTTAGGTCATCCTTTTAGACATAAAATTAAGACATGCGTGTTTGGTGAATTTTTTCCGTATGGTTTGAATATATGAAAAATATGCTCATAACAATATTCTATTTTTCTCTTGCTCAAAATTTTGATATAATTTGATGTCTTCCAGTCTCGTGGGTTATATTCGAGTCTCTTTGGATATGAGTTATTAATAAGGTTGTTTTGGGTATAGTTAATTAGTTTTCTAGTTTGAGTTTGTGTGTCTATAGGAACCGTGTTAGTGGGCTGATTTAAAAGAGGAGTGGGACAATTTTTTATTCTATTTTTCCTCTCTACGTGTCTCTCTCTTTTATTATTATTTTACTTGCTTCTTTTTCTAATAACACACTAACCAACCGTGAGTGTTTAAAATTCTAAGATAAAGGTGTCAAGGTTATTTTTTCACCGAAACTAACTCTCAAGACCTCTCAAATCTCCACAGCTTCTGTTCAAAAACCATGAGTCCGAAAAGGTCTAAATCCTCTAAAAATCCATCCTCCTTTGCTACTATAATCAGTGATGACGCTGGATGTTGCTGTCAATACCTCTTCTCTGCTGCGATACGTACCGCTAGATATCTGCAGTGAGCATGTGGCCGCCTCTACTTTTAAGACGGATATTTATGGGTTTGTTTCAATAGTTGTGCCCTAATAAGGATGATGTTGAGAAATCAAGCGTTCCAACTAATATTGCCCCCAATTTAAACTCGAATGTTGCCTTAGATCTTGTTTCTATGCCAGATTTGGATGAACCTCATGCGGCTATCTTTTCGAGGAACCAAGGTAATGAAATTGATGTTAATAATCTGCCGAATTTAAAGTTTATTGTTAAAACATTTGGCAGAGTTGGGAACCTACTGCTGAAAAGGTCTCAATGTTTGCAAGGGGTGGAGCTACGAAATTTGCCGGAGGTAGTCCCAAAGAGCGTGGCGGGTGGGAAAAGACGACTTTATTTAGAAAGCATGTCTTTAATAAAGGAAGGGGTAATCTATGAAATGGATAGTGATGATTCAGATTATGATCCTCTGAGGGTTTACTTGCCACGAAGAAAGATATTCCTACCCCTTCATTCTTCATTTACTCTGATGATGAAAATGTAAACAAGTTCAGGGTGAAGAGGCATAAACTCACCATTCAAAATATGGTTGACCCTAATTCTGAGGTTGCAGGTGAAGAAATTCTAAATGATAAAGATGTTCCCCTAGCTTCATTATTGCAGAATTTGAGAAAATCGACTGGCAAAAAGGGCTCTACTCAAGATGCATCAACCTCTATTCCATCTGCGTCTGGAGTTTCTAGTCCACGAACTGCAAATTCACCTTCAGCCTAGAGTCAGTCGTCTAAAAGGACTATCTCAACTAAGAATGCTCCTGTGACTGAAACCAAGATTGAGAAGGAGGTGGATGTTGGTGAAATATTGTCACACCTCTATAGAAAAAGGATAATTCTTTCTTCCCGAGTTCACCTCTTGGTTCTTCAACATTGGTTGCATCTTCCTTAGAAAGATCCACTTCTCTGACAACTCTGATGATGAAGTTTTTGGGGACAACCCGGTGGATCTTGAAGAAGTAGCTAAAGAAAACATGGTGGAGGCAGACGATGAATCCGATGAAGAAAAAGGTGTGGCCATGAAAGTTGAGTCCGATGACCAATAGATTGAGGTTAGTGATGCTTATGCACCTCTCTTTTACACATCTGAAGCGAGAGAATGCTTTAATGTGCTATCCAATTGTGTGTTTATTGATGAAAAGAGAGTGGATTTTGGGCTAATTGAAAAGAAAATTTTGAAAGAAAAAAAATTAGTCGTAAGGGACTTTCTTCCACTGTGACAACGACTATGTCCTACTTAAGGGAGGTTGTACTTGATTTTTATGCCAATATGCTTCATTCTATCTCGAACAAACTTTCTTTGAATTATGGTAAAGTGTTTGTTCAAGAAAACATATTTGTGTTCACTACCTCTGTTATCAATACCTTTTTCGGGATTGAAAATTATGAAGAGAGAGTTACGGTGGACGACTTTGATGAGGTTGCCAAATTCATCTCCGGTGGAAGACTGTAGAAGCAGCCAAAATCGTTTCTTAGCTCGCATCCCACCTCATTATACTTTGGAAGATGGAATTTGTCATTCATTGTACAAGTGTTCTTCAAGATTGTTTGTAATCAAGTTTGAAGGTTTTATGGACGACTCAAACACTACTTAGAACGAATTGCTCATTCAGGAGTTTTTCATAAATTACTTGATGCTTTTGTTTATTACACTTTGTAAAACAATTTCATCATCTCTAGTAATATCATTTTTGGTCTGCGGTCACAACCTAAGAGTTTTTAACTCATAGGCAAAATTATTTATAAGTATTTTTCGTTAGTCTACTATTGAAATATCTAAATTTTATTGTAAATATTTCGGCATCATAACTAACAATTATATTTTATTTATCTTTATGCGAGTATGTGAGACCTTCAAAACTTTCACAATATATTTTCTTATTTTCAGAATATAGGAGAGATTCCGATTAATCTCATAATAACACGAAAACACCCGCCATTCCTGGCCAACCACTCCTATTTCTCCGGTTTGCATCGGCCCGTTCAGCCCCTTATATTCTAATACAACAATCATTCAGAAATTGTGAACTAAACAACAGCTTTTTGAGTATCAATTTTCTCCAAAGCCACATCAACAATTTCATTTCTCTTGTACTTATACCACTTGGCACAAACCAAAAAATACCCCAAATTCAACACTTCCAAGCCAGCAACAAGGTAGTAAAAATAATCTAATCTCCCCTTGTTCAAATCTTCAGCCAACCAATTACTATTTTCCCCAACTCTTGTGACATGATGAACAACCGAAATCAAGAAACTACTCAAATAACTAGCGGCTGCAAATCCACAAAACACGAAAGACCCTGCGAAACTCCTCATATTCTCTGGAAATTGCTTGTAAAAAAACTCAATCATGCCGATCATGCAAAATGCCTCAGACAAACCAGCCAGTGCCAGCTGGGGGATCAACCAGTTCCCAGACATGGATGAAATCGCCCCTTTCCTCGCGACCAAACCTAACGTTGGCCTAGTCAAGGCCAATGTTCGCCTGTAACTCTCGACAAAGCCTGAGACAAACATTGTCAAGACTGCAAAAAACAATCCGATCCCCATCCTCTGCAGAATCGTGATACCTTCGTCCTTTCTGGTGACTCGCCTGAGTAAAGGAACTAAAAGGCGATCGTAAATTGGAATCCATACTGTGAGGGTGATCATGGAGAACACGGTGTAAGAAGCCGGAGGGATCTTGAATTTTGTATTGCCTAAACGTGTGTCGGCTTGAAAGGCTTGAAGCACTGCGTATGTCTGCATTTGAGCTACAACAACGAAATACATGATGCCTGGTATCCAAATGGGGATTACTCTTATAACACATTTCATCTCCTCAACTTCCTGCAAACTCCGGAGGCTCCATGGATTTGCTGCCGATCCGTCTAAGTTTGTTTTGTCTTCTGATGCTAGAATTGCTGCCTTATTGAGAAACCTGAATACATGTTTCAACTTTATTGCAATCAATCTTTATTCCATAAAACATTAGGGAGAGATTACAAATACTAACACTTGACAAGGTTTAGCCTAATAATAATAATAGTAGTAGTAGTAATAATAATAATAATAATAATAATAATAATAATAATAATAATAATAATAATAAAAAATTATTATTATTATTATTATTATTACAACAGCAAGAACAATAACAAAAAGTAGTTATCATCCATTCATCCTGCAGATTTACAAATGTCCAGACATTTGTTTATATCTTTCAAAGGTGGATAAATTGTAAAAAGAATTAGGAACTCCAAGGGGTATTTGTTATTTCTGAAGGCGCAATTTGTAATTTATAAAAGATAACTGCAGTTGTCGAATTACCAAAAACATTCAGTTAGCTTTCATAATTACAAACACCCCCATCGAGGTGGATAATTCGTGAAAGAACGAAAAATGTCAACCAGGTATTTGTGTCACTGGTTTTTTGTTTGTTTGTTTGTTTGTTTGTTTAATTAATCCAAAAACAGGGGTGATTATTGTAACTATACCTAAGCTCCAGAACCTAAGAAAAAATTACGACTAACCTCAGTTGATCTGTATAAGCAAGCTTTGAGTTGATTGTGTCACAAGGAATGTGATTAAACAGAGTACTCCAAGGCTGCTCAGGCAACTCCAATTTCCTCTTCTTAAAAGCGACAACTAACGTCTGGACCAGAGCAGTCAAGGGGCTCCCCTGCGGTAAAACCCGAACATAAATCCTCGTCCCGATGAAGAAAACCGAGCATGACAGGAACATGAGGAACGTCGGGATGCCTAACCCGATCGCCCAGTTCACGTTCGACTGGATGTAAACGATCACCGTCAGCGACAGCATCATCGCGAACGTGAACGTGAAGTAGTACCAGTTGAAGAAGCTGTTGATACCCCTTTTGCCCGACTCCGTGTTGGGGTTGAACTGATCGGCGCCGAAGGCTAAGTTGCACGGCCTGATCCCGCTCGCGCCGATTGTTAGAAACGTGAACGAGGCGAATAGGAACGTGATCTGCCACTGCGACGGCCCGGTGCACGTGGCGTTTGCTTGCGTTCCACATGTGGGAGGGTGTAGGTTTGGGAATGCAGCTGTCATTGTTAGGAGAAGCATCCCCTGAAAGACGACAAAAAGAGAAAAATGAATGTCAGCTTTTAATGATTCTGTGTAATTTAATTATATTCTGCATATGTAATCAGAATTAGATTTCTGACTTTGTTTCTGGTATTTTGCAACTATTATTAATTTCTGCTCTAATAAAATCAGAAATTGTTGAGATGCTATATGGAAATGTTGGTTTAGTACCAGGAAGGAGGAGACGGAGGCGATTCCAAGGGTATTGTACCGTCCGAGATACGTATCCGAGAGGAAACCGCCGAGCAACGTTCCAAAGTTGCAGGTTCCATTGAAGATGTTGATGACATTTGCGGCTGTGATGGACCTCATGTTGAACACTGTTGTTAGGTACACTAACAGATTTGATGATGTTCCAATTGTTCCAAGCTTCTCAAATGTCTCATTACCTGCCAAATTATAAACCACATTTCCAAGAAATTGAAGAATAATATAGTAAGCTTATTAATTTTAGAACCTTTTTTGTAGCAAGCAGATGAAAAACTTTAAATTAGCTACGGCCAAATCAATAGAAACATTGTAGCAAATATTTTAGCTACAAAACGGTCGTAATATAAAATAAGTAGCAAAAATATATACCTAACAAACTTGTAGGTGATATTAGCAAAGTTCTAGCTATTTCGTAGCGAATTCATGATAAAAGAAGTTGCTACTAAGTTAGAGATGATAAGAACAGAAAAGAATGAAAGTGGGATTGGAAGTTACCTATTACAAAAGGCATGGCTTTGATTCCTCTGTAATTAGTTTCTTTTTTGGTTGCAGCAATCTCTTTCTTCTCCATGGTTACAATTACAACAAGAAAAATTATTTATGCTCAGTGCCTAAATGCCACTTCACTTTCTTTTTATCTTTGCATTTGCATATGGAATTAAGATGTGTATATATAAAGAAAGAAATATGACGACAAAGGATTTCGTCTTTATTTGACTTTCTTAATTGATTGGGGCAATATTTACGATACATCCTTGTAATTCACCAAGGACATGATGGTGTGAGCCTGAAGTTCTGTGGATAAATATGTTTTTGCAACAAAACGGTCGGTGTAATTTACAAGTTGCACCCAAGGACAATAAGGACAAAAATCTTTGTCCACCTAGATTTTTGTGGTCTCATTGAGATAAAAATTTTATTTATGATAATGGGGTTGGGAGATTAGAAGCGTCTTTCGTTCTTTCTCACGATGAATTCAAATCGCCGCTTTATACTCATCCAACTGGAATATGTGGGCTTGGCTGATTAATAATCTATCATTTCTTAAAAAAAAATAGTTAAGTATTTTATTTTTGTTCCTTTCATAAAAATAATTTAGTTATAATATTTCAAAATATGCAAATATTTGGGTGAGATCGGTCTCATAGAATAAAACTAGTTTTTATCATTTTATATTTGAATCTAATTGACCCATACCCTTTGACTCGTACCCAAACCCAAACCTTGACTTGACTAGACCGATACTCACACCCTCACCCGCACCCACGCCTACACTAAACTTGACTCTCTCACCCAAGTCGAAACGTCTCCTTTCAAGCTACTGAAATTCAAGCTAAATTTTTCAGATAATTCCTACTGAAATTCAAGCTAAATTCGAAGCGAGAGTCTGAGCTACTTTAATTTTTCAGTTTAGTTATCATATTTGAGCAACGTTGAAGGTATTTCGAGAATAAATCGCCAGCGAAGAACACTTCAATTTCTCAGTTTTGGTTTTAGGGCTTGCATATCGAAGGTGATTTTCTTTCATTTTTTATGTCGATTTTCTGTGTTTCACTCCTCGAATACATAGATTTACTCATTTTTTGTATTTGTTTATATATTTTAGTTTTTTTTACACTTATTCCTGTTCGACTGTTCATCTATTAGGTAGAACACCATAGAAAACTTCACTGACTGTGTGTTTTATTAGTTTTGAAACTAGGTTTTATTTTTGTTCGACGCCAACACCTTTCTGAGCATTTTTTTCCCGACACTCATCAACTACGCCAACACCTTTCTGAGCAGTTTCCTCCCGACCTTCATCAACTACACCACCAACTTTCTGCACAGTTATTGCAGTTTTATCCAGCCCTTCATTCACTGACCCTTACCCTTGTCCAAAGCATTCTCTCGAACTTTCTTCTTAATCACAATCTTCTTTGGCTTAGGCAGGGACGTAGGCTCAGAATCAACCTTCGTATGTTCTTGAACAATACTCTTCCCCGTTACTTTCTTAACCTTATCCAAAATTTGTCTACAAAATCACTATCTGCAGCACCAGTTCTTTCTGCTCTCGATCGATCAATATTGAGTTTTAAAAGGTCGTCAAGAACTGATGTCTTATGAACATCAGCAGATTTTGTCTTTGGTTTCGTTGGATATGACAATCTTTTAGCTCTCTGTTTCTTCATTATCTGATAATAAAAAAGAGAAACACAAAAAATAAATAAATAAATATACATATATATATATATATATATAATATATATATATATATATACAAACAAAAGTTTAATTCCTAGCATAATGTTTGATACATTAGATATGTTTTGTGATACATTGTACATGTTCCATGATACTTTTTACATGTTTTATGATACTGAAGAAAAAAAGCCTAAATCATAGATAAAAATTAAACAAAAAATAAGTATGTCTAATGTTCTGTGATACTATTGACATGTTCCATGATACTTTTATGTTATTTTGTGATACTAAAAAAAAAAAAGAACACTAAATCATATATATAAAATACAGAAAATAAGTATGAGTACTGTTTTGTAATACTATTAACATATTCCATGATACTTTGAACAAGTTTTGTGATAATGTGAAGCAAAAAAAATAAACCTAGTTTCAAAACTTATAAAAATAACACAAATTAAAAAACAGT
>BMAC01000015.1:1434885-1458446 GCA_014905375.1 Phtheirospermum japonicum | reverse complement strand
ACAATAAAGTATTATTGCATGTAATTGTATCAAAAACAAAACCATCATATATTTTTACGTACCTCTCAAACATTTGTTAAATATGAATCTAAATGTATCATCATTTTTCAGTTTCCCAAACCGAGCTATTGCATTTTGATAGAGGTGCCACAAGCAAAGACGATGTTTTGTCGTTGGATAAACCTGAAAAATAGAAAAATACAGTATTAATAAATGTATTACAAAAACATATCAAAGTATCACAAAACTACTGAAAAGTATTACAAAAAAGAGTAAAATTAAACCTTCTCTATTGCTGAAGAAATTGCAAGATCTTGGTCTGTGAATATAGTTATTGGACATTGGCCACCCATGGACTTTTAAAAGTTTCGAACAACCATTCAAATGACTCTGTCTTTTCATCGGCAAGAAATGCACAAGCAAATATGACGTTGTTCTTGTGATTGTTCATACCAACAAAAGGAGCACAGACTAGGTCATACCTATTTGTACGATATGTTGTATCAAAAACTACAACATCTCCATACAGCTTATAATCTTCTTTCATCATCGAGTCTCTCCAAAACAAGCTACATAATCTCCCATCCTCATTCAATCTGACTCTAAAGAAAAAGTCGTCTTCAATAGAAGCTTGCTGAGACAGAATATCGACAGTTCTCTGCGCATCTCCACCTTGTATCTCTTGCATTTTGTATCGTGCCACGTAATTGAGATGATCTTTTGATGTATGCCCAAGGTTTTTTTCACCACCTGCTTCCTGCGCCATGTAACGGTAAGAATCCATCGTTCTCATCCCAGAAGATATCATACTTTCTATCGCTTTGCCCTTTTCCTCCGTAATTTCTCTTTGTGATTTATGCCAATGACCCCATTCTGTTTGAGTGAGCGGATGATTATGTTCTTCAACATGAAGAAGAACTTCATATTCTTGTATATCTTTATCCAACTTGATCCTTATTAAAGCTCTACAATCCGTTCGTGTACTAATGACTTTTTTTCTTCTCCCCGCAACATCCCTTGTTTTCATAACATTTTTTCCGGCACAAGAACATACAAAATATTTCTCTCTCAATTGTCCATCGGTATTCTTTTTGTCCGTTGACTTGCGCACGTTAAATCCCACCYCACGAGCATGATCACAATACAAATCATAAAGTTCCTGTATTGTTTTTCTTCTTATTCCTATTAAAGAGCCCCTTATAGCAACTAAATCATTTTGTTCTGCAAATCATAAAAAAYTWTTACAATTCTATGAAAAGTATCAAATATTGTTATAAAAAGTATTAGAAATGTTAATAAAAGTATTAAAACTATTAGAAAGTGCAGTAATAAAATAACATTTATAAAGTATCACAAATAGTTTCAAATGTATCACAAAAGTTATTAAAAGTATTAGAAACAGTATTAAAAGTATTACACCATTATAAATTGCAGTTATACCTTCAACCAAAACAGAATTGATAAGTATCACAAATAGTGTTAAAAGTATCAGAAACAATACTAAAAGTATTACAAAAATTTAGAAAGTGCAGTTATACCTTGTTGAATATCTTCATCTCTAATTGATGTAGGAATACAATCAGCAATCTGACATCCTTCATCCAAAACATCATTACAAAGTATTAGAAATAGTATCAAAAGTATCACAAACAATACTAAAAGTATTACAAAGATAAAATTTCGATAATACTTGTGTCCGTATCTTCTGAAATAGTATGAATTTCATCCATATCTTCAATTACTGAACTATTTCCCATAATCTTTGCAGTATATGAATGTCCTTCATATGCATCAACAAAAATTAAAATTAATAGACAAATTATATATCGAATCAATTTTTCCCCAATTTTTTAAAACAATAAATTGAGAAGAGATTTTATGTACCTGAAACTGGATTTGAATCTGACATGCGGAAACTGGATTCCTGATCCGTATCCTTGCTTCGATTTATACTTCAATTTTGTGTTTCTGATCTTCAGTGTTTTTATCAAAAAATCGATGAATTTGAGCCAGAGATGCGAACTTTGAGCGTTTCCAAAATTCCTGCTGAATTTCGGGTTGAATATGCAGTCTTTACTGTGAATTTCCTGCAGAAATTCGTAGATTTTTTCGATTAATGTTAAAGAATTTGAAATTTTGACGATGAATCTCGAGAATTTGGGGGATTTGGGATGTCGGGTATTGAGATCTCGTTTTGGGCTGGGGGTGGGGGTGTCTGGGTCTGTCTAGGTGCGGGTTTGGGGTTTGTTTCTGGGTATGGGTTTGGGTCAGGATCCGGGTCAAGTTAGAAAAATGGTAAAAACTGGTCTCATTCTATGAGACCGGTCTCACACAAGACCTACTCTTCAAAATATCATTAATTTTTTATTTTCATATATATTTTTAATTAATATTTTTGAAATACTAATTTTTTTATGGTAAATTAAAAATTAACAATTAAAATATAAAATCTTACCATTCCAATGATTAATATACTAATTTCAACACTGATTTGTATTGGTATTAATTGATATTAATAAATTCTAGAGGGGTATAATTAAATAATATTACAATTAATGTTTTAATTATATAAATTATCATTTTTTTTAATTCATATGAAATCAACCTCATGACTATCGTTTTGGGACGAAGGGGTAAATCTTAAAAATAGAAATAGAGTAAAGCTTTGACATTTACAAGACCAGAGAGTAAAGGTGAGAATAGCGGAGATCGAGTTTTTGAAAAATAAAGCTAAATAAAGCTTACGTGTATTGTGATTACTGTAATTAAGCACTGAATATTTAAAAACACAATTTATTAAAATTTTAGTTATAATAATAAAATTGATTTTTATAATAGAGTCAACATGATAAAAACTTTTACCAATTAAAGTTTTCATTTTAATAATTATTAAAATTAGTAATCTACTAAATGAAGAAAAACTAACAATCTCCTAAAAAATAGATATGATATAAATCAGTACGGTTCTTTCAAAAACTAATATACACGATCACAAGATTTGATTTTAACGAAAACTAAAAAACAATTGAAGAAAACAACTCAAACTGCATGATGTGATCGCAGATGGCGAAAGCATTTGCAGTTGCATCTGCTAATTCGGAAAATCTATAGTTTGAATAATAATGCTCTCAACTTTTCTTTCTTTGATTTTTCTCAATTTGTGTATAGGTTGTGAGCAATCTCTTAGTTTTATGTAATCATACCTTATTTATAAAAGAGAACTACAAAATAAGGAAGAAATGTATACATGATATATTGCAATTAAACATCGTTAGTGAGAAAATAAGATCAAATCTAAGATTGCTAAATAATATTAACTAGCCATATACGAGACCTAAATAAGGAGAAGAGAATTACAACCTGATCTAATACTAAATAATAAACAAGATAATTATAAAAAATGATGAATGTCAGATTTTTCTATACAATTAAATTTTGGGAAGAAAATCAAAATAATAATTTAGACAAAATAATATTTAAGGAAAATATTTTCATCCTTTATATGTATCTTATACGTCTAGGACTCAACAATCTCCCCATTTATATTTTTGGAAATGACTACGGTACCTTCATGGTACCATGCCTCCCACCCCACGTGCATTTACATCCATTCATCTTTTAATATTTATTACTTTAAACTGATCCAACGGTTGATAATAGGTGAGGAAAGTGGAGGAATGGTACCTTCACGGCACCGTAGAACTTCCCTATATTTTTATTGGCCAAAACAAGGAAAAATTTCATTTTTGGTACATTCTATTAAATTGACAAATTCATCAAATATGGTATAAAAAAAAATCGATCGGGCTTTGATGCTTACGTGGCATAATTATTTAATTTTTTTTATCATTTCTTCATTAATTTTAAATATTAAAATGGAGGCGAAAAGTCATTTTTTGCCCTTCCTTCCCATTTAATTTTTTTTTCCTTTCTTTCTTTCTAAAAATATTTTTCTTTTTATTTTCTTTTTTATATAAAACTAAAAGTATTTTAATACAAGTACTATAGAAATATATCTAAAAATATATAAAATATATTATGTACAATTTACTTAAATGTAAAATCAAAAAATAAATAAAAATATTATTTTTAAAATTAATAAAATTTTATAAACTAAACAAGAAAAAACTAATAAATAAGATCCGGCTTCCATTATAGTATTAGTACATGCTGCGATAATAACAACATCAAACAAATTAGAGAATCAAGAGAACATATCTCATGTTTTAACAGATCAAATACCAAATATTCCGGTACAGATGCAGCAAAACATCAACGGCGTGATGCCTACTTCGCAGATGGAGGGCCAGGATCAACCCTAACCTTCCCGGACGTCGTGTCATCACAAATCCTACCATGGAATTTCCCCTCAGCCCTTCAATCCGGCCCAGTTCCCGACCCGCGAGCCCGACCCGTTCCTCGCCCCTCCGCCTGGGGGCCTGTTTCAACCCGCGGAGGCCATCAGGTTTGCAGTTCGGGTACGAGCCCGGGTCGGCGCCGAACCACCACCACACATACGGCTCATAACGGAGTCGTCGTTGGGCCAGGTGGTGCACCCCATCAGCTCGGCTCCGTTCGGGCTCAGATCTGGTTATCAGCTCAGATCTCACCAGAGTTCTGTGGCTCGGTTACGTAAAGTCCCAAAGGGGTTGTTTCTTCTAGTCGTGTTCTGTCTGAATTTCAAGATATATGATAGAAAATTATCAAGATTCAGAATTTATTATTGTAACTTACTTAGGATTTAATTCCAATTGAACACGAATTAAATTCAAGTAAATATTCTTTATAATATTTATAATTTGAATTCAAACCATGTTATTTAAATTCAAATCTATATCTGAGATATTCATTACTGTTATTATATCAATTTTTGACTATACATTTGTATAGGGTAAGTAAATTAATAATATTATTTTATGTGTCTAAATTGTACATATCAATTATAATAATATCGGATACGTTATTATTTATGATCTCAATTTGATATTTTTATTTTTTTTTTGGTGGGGGGGGAAGGTTTACGACTCTGCATTGTGCTAATCCTCCTTGTGGGAATTAATATGGAATTTATATTGGGTCCTTAACTTGGATTTCAACGAATTCCATAAAATTCCAACATTCTAAAATATTCATGGAATTCCATGAAATTATTTTATTTCAACATTTTTGAGAAAGAAGAATATAAATGTAATATTAAATATGATATTTTAAATTGACGTAGAATGAACCTGATTTATTTATTAATTTTTGCTTGTTTAATTTATAAAATTTTATTAATTTTAAAAACAATATTTTATTTATTTTTTGATTTTACATTTAAGTAAGTTGTACATAATATATTTTTAGATATATTTCTATAATACTTGTATTAAAAATATTTTTAGTTTTACATAAAAAGAAAATAAAAAGAAATATATTTTTAGAAAGAAAGAAAGGAAAAAACAAACTAAATGGGAAGGAAGGGCAAAAATGATTTTTTGCCTCCACTTAATATTTAAAATTAAATAAAAAATGATAAAAAAAATTAAATAATCATGCCACGTAAGCATCAAAGCCCGATTGGATTTTTTTGTACCATATTTGATGAATTTGCAAACTTAATAGACGTAGTTTGATACTAACCAACATCATGTACCTTTTTTGGAAAGTGACCAACATAATGTACCAAAAATGAAAATTTCCCCCAAAAAAGATATGATGAAAATACGAATTTTGAAACTTGTATAATCATCTAAAACTCTTCTAAATTGATGCAATCAAAAATCAAACGATTGTGTAGAATGCATTGACATTCTGGACAATATTTGCGAAAGCAAACAAAAAATAGCCATAGTAAAATCTATTTTATTTTTATTTGTTTTAATATTTAAGGCAAGAATTCATATGCAATCAGTAACAATAATAGATAATATCCAAAATAACAAAGCATCATTAACATTATTTTTCATTCAAAAGAGACACAAAAACATATATCTCCTAAGAAAATAGATCATCGAATTGCGAAGTAGGATCACTTCATTTCGAAAAGCAGCAGCTTCAAAAAGAACGTTGTCCCATCATCATCATCATCATCATAAATCCATGTAGGCACATGAGTAGAAGATGGACCAACTCTTCCTGAATGCAATGCAACAGAACGAGCGGCATCGGCGACAGCATCAGAGGTGGCATCTAGAGAAATATCTACTCCCCATCTTACAACACCTGACTAAGAGCATCACCACTTTGATCCTATTCCTCATAAAGATCAGAAACACGAAACATGCCAAGATAATAGTTGGGGAGTAGTGTAAAGAGCAATAGTCAAGGTAGCATACTACACTTGTTCCTGTAAAAAAAAAAATTACATACGGGAACAACAAAATTTGGCACAGGAACTGCAGAATCGATAATAACAACAGAGATGAGATTAGCATCCATGGCAGCATTTGGAGCAGCAACAGTAGGGGCATCATGAGTAGAACTGCCAGACTCATCCTCATCGTCAGTGTACATCACTGGAATATCCACAAGGCGGTTCTTGGGATTCAAAAAGAGGAGCGGTGATTGGTGAAGAAAATTGGACTACCAATCGAAGGAACACGAGGGTCAAGACCTTCGATCACCCAAAAAATAAGACTAAAGAATAGGGGAGGCCCACTTCTTCGAAGAAATCGTGGCAAAGAACATTACCGCATTAAAGGCATGAATGCAAATATTGATAGACATACTAGTTCCAAGTTCATAGAGGATACATGCACGAAGTTCGGGCCCAATTGCTAGAACAAACCTTATGTAAGAACCCGAAAAGAGAAAATAAACAGGATGACATAAGTTTGTTTGACCACTCTGTGCGTAAGTCACTTGTCAAAAACCTAGCCTTCTTTGTAAAGTCAATTGAAATAGGATCCTCGATATAATCGAGAGTCTCAAAAAGTGTATTGATCAAGGAATGTGTGAAGTTATAAACTAGGAGTAAAATTAGTAATCTATATGTAAGTTCATTGATCAAGACTCGGCTGTACTTAGGAGAAGTCAGGTCACAACCCTCACTGCATAAGTTGGAGTAGAACTCATACACCACCAATTTCTCAAAGGACACCACATCACTAATCGTGTGCATAAGGTGTTGAAGCTCAAAGAAATGTTCAGGTTGTACAAAAAGAACATGATTAGCGCATATTTGTCCTTATTTTTATTAGTATTTTAGTTCATTATTCTTATTATTTTTGGTATAAGTTGGGTAGTTTGAGCTTAATTTCGTATATTTGTACTTTCAGCTTATTTTACCGCTTTTTGATATAGATTGATGCAATTAGGTGATATTTTGATGTTTTTCACCTTATAGCTAAGTACCCGTAAGAGTTCAGCACGTTAGAGATGAAGTATGATGATCGAGAGGCAAAGATGGAGCTTTCCGGCGAAGAAGTAGCACGAATCTGAAGCTGCCGGTTTTCTATAACGGTTATTCCATCTGTAACCGTTATAGAATCGTTGTCGAAGAGCAGCAGTGCAAAAATTGATGAACTAGCGGCAGCTATCTATAACGGTTACTCTCACCGCTACCTTATCGTTAACGCTACCGCTGAGACTGAACAGAGGCATTAAAGATAGCTTTAGCGGTATCTATAACGGTTACCTTAACGTTACCTTACCGTTAGCGGGCCCAGAAATGCATTTTTAGGGTTTCTTGCTGCCCAAGACTTCCTACAACTATAAATACCCTATGTATTTCGGATTTTTACATACATTATCATAATTCTAGAGTTTTAAGGCCTCTTAGGGGCTGACAACCCCAACGAGTGCCCTTCGATTTCTTAGTTTCGCTTCATAATTTTTAGTTTTAAATTCTTAGACTTTAGATTAGTTTAGATTAGCTATTAGATACTTTAGATTCAAGATTTCTTCACCAAAATGCTGCGGATTTTCTTCGTTAATTAGTAAGTATTTATTTTCTACGCTCTTTAATTTAGTTGCATGCTTTTCATTAGTTTAATTAATAATTATTGCTTCCATGATGAATTGTGCTTTTGATTGCTTTGAGACTGAGATGTTGATGGTGTTTATGATCGTAGGCTAGATCTAATGGGTCTAGATCCTAGATTCATTGTGAACCATCAATTGGATTTTCCCAAGAGGTCGTGGAGACGAATCGAAGCTCTAGAACCCTAGTTTCCTTAAATCGTTTTAAGGTCTTTTAATTATTTTGCTCATAATTTAAATAATCCTTAGTTTTAATTAATTAGTTCTTAGTTTAAATAGTTATTGATTTAGTTAATTAGTTCATAGTTTAAATAATCTTTAGATTTAGTTTATTGCTCTTAGTTTAATTAATCTCTAGTTTTTATAACTCTCAAACAAAAAAAACCCTGTCCGCGTGTTTAGATTAGTTTTATATTTATTATTTTCTTATTCGTGAAAACAAACACAAGAGGCACTTCCAAATCTAACTTTCCTTTGAGATCGACACGAGTCAACTTACCCACCTACAAGTGACCCCGTACTCTTGCGGGCGAACTTTTTAAAATTGACAACTTTAAATAAAAATAGGTGCATAAAAGTTCGTATCAAAATTTTAGCGCCGTTGCCGGGGAAGGCTAAAGGTTGTGATTTTTGTGTTTTCTCTTCGTGACCTCTATTTATATTTATATTTTATTTTATTTTATTTCATTTATCTTTAGTATTTATTTGTGATTTACCTTTGTGTTCATTTTTATTATCTTCCGCTAGCACGTTTAATCTTGTGCGTTGAGTGTTGTGTATGAAAGGTACATCTCTCGAAACCTATGTTCAACGACCAAAAAAAATTAAAAAAAAAGAGAATGTCTAATTGCGGTATAACGTCTGAGTGGCGTGGCTTTCGACCGGCCATCCCATTGAGCCCCACGATGCAGAATTACTATCCTGACGAGTACGACCAAAAGCACCTCCCAATTTTTCATGGGCTTCGGAGAGAGGATCCGCTAAAACTCATCCAAAAGTACGAAGACATCACCCAGAATCCCCCTCTTCTCGGGCTTACTAGAGATCAAGTAAGGATGCGACTTTTCCCTTTCACACTAAAGGATCGGGCAAAGAAATGGTTATATTATACAGAGCCCGACTCTTTGCGAACGTGGGATGAAGTATACAATAATTTCATGTGGAAGTTCTACGCACCTAATGTAGTATGTGATCGTTGTGGAGGCCGAAGGCATTTGGCGAATACATGCATAGTACCATTTGACGATAAGCCACAAGATCATGATATCGCCATCCAAAATTATACGAGTTATGCCTCCCCCGACTCGATTACTTCCTACCCGAGCTATGAAGACTATAAGCCATATGATCAATCTTTGGTGAGGCAACAAGGTCAAGAAGCCGAGAGTATTTGTCAACAAGACAAAATTGTCTAATTAACTATGCTGGAATATGATTTTTCTGAGACTGCGAAGACTATAGAGGCACTGTGTGATCAAATCGAGGCTTATTTAGCAAAAAGGTCGGATGAGAGAAATAAACTTCCAAGTCAACCAGAGTTGCCGATTATTGATGTGATTGAGCCCACCTTGAATGTTGAGAGTTTGAACTTGAATGATCGTTTGGGAGATACGTGTTAGGAGAAGGATATTGAGAAACTGGTTGAAATTGTTTCCCCTATGCAAATCAATGAGACCTTAGATTAGAATATGGAGATATTTCCGTTGGATCTTAATGTGGATCTTACGAATTCGAGTTCTCTCGATTTTTATGCGTATGATGAGATGGAGCCGAATTTGAAAGAGACGTGTACGGAGGATGAGATTGGGGATATGGTGGAAATAGCCCCTTTTGTGCTTTTTAAGGATTTCATGGATAATGATGAGGAGGTGTTTCCATTGGAGAACCCAAATGACGTTGAAGGTTCAAGCCTACTCGAGCTCAATGAAAATTGAGGTGATGCGATGCCTAATGTAGAAACGGCAGTGGAAGAGTTTTTGGAGAAGGATGAGACTAATGAACCTCAATTCAATCCACCCGAACTGTTGTTGATTTTAAATTTCGAAGTGGTGGAAGAATTATTGGAGGGAGATGAGATTATTGAGCCTCATACTGTGCCACCCAATGCTTTGGTCGATATTGAGATGGAGGTGGTGGACGTGTTAGTTGAGAAGAATTCCAATCCCCCTTCCCTATGCCCGAATATAGATTTAAATATTGTTGAGGGGGATATCAAAGAAGTAAGGGAGTTCGAGATGTTTGGGGGGATTGCCATTTGTTCAACGGATTTCCTAGTTTTCCCAAAGGTCGAGGATCACCATGTGCCCCAATTAACATTTGATATGTTCGTGGTGATCGACTACTCACTTTTTCGACCTCCAAAGCGAGTTGAAGTTTATGTTTCTCTACGTCTTGCTTACCATGACCGCCTTGATGATTTTAATCGCCCATTCTTACTCTTAGAGAACACTAAGGCGTGGCACGATCGTCATTTGTTTTTGGATCCAGTATAGCATCGTTCGTAGAAGGCGTCGAGCTTTCGATATTAAACAAGCGCTTCTTGTGAGGCAACCCAAGTGTTTGTTTTATTTTTCTATTCTTCCTTAGCTTTTCTTTTGGTTTTTCTTTCTTTTATTTTATTTATTAGTTGTGTCTTTGTTGTGGTACGTTTATGCGGTGTTGATGTGCAGAAAAAATTGAGAAATTCGCCAAAACTGGAGACTTAGCGGTTACCTATCGGTAATCCCTACCGCTAGCATTACCGTTAGAAATCTCACCCAGGCATTAACGACGAGTTCAACCACTAAACTGGACACTAGGAAGTAACAGGGAAGGGCTAACGATTTACTTAGCTGTGGCACTGACTGTTATATTTACCGCTACCATTTCACAGAGAACTTAACGGGAGACCTAGCGGTTGTCCTTACCGCTAAGGCAACCGCTAGCTTGGTCAAATTTGCAAAACTGTGAAAAAAAAATCAAGATGCAATTTTTGGTCGTTAATGAAGACATTTCCAATCATGCGATTCGAATGATGGTTGCACATAGTTTTTTTGGAGGGACTTGACTTTCAAATTTTCAGGGACGCTTTCTTATTCCCTTTCTCCCTTGCTTTTATTTTCTTATACTCGTTTATGGCAATCAGGGGATTGCCGAGTTTTTAGAGGGGGTGGGGTTGAGTTGTGATTTATATTTAAAAAATTGTGCAATTTAAAAAAATTGTGATTTGTAGTAGATAATATTTCTCGTGATTAAGTGTTAATCCCGCGCTGAATTGTGTTTGTCTGGCTTGCCTGTCGAAGTTAACAATGTTTGATTTGATGCTTTTGTCTTTAGCGTGTATAAGTGCATAAATTTTTCAAAATTATTATTTATATATTATAAAATGGTACTTGGACGCAATTGATTTTGCAAAACCTTAAAATCAGCGTCAATTCAAACTTTTTCTTGGAAAAGCCAGTGAGTAGCCTGAGTGTTTATTGTCATTGCATGTACTTGATTGGGTTCTGTTTTGAGATCTCTTTGAAATCGCTGTGTAGCTAGCTTTGAACATGACGTTAAGGCACAGAAAAAACCCCTAATTCTGGCCATATTCATGTATATTAGCCACTATAAATTCTGAATGAGCCAATCATAGCCAAATAATACATTTCCTATAGCCATGAGTGTTATTAAGTCTCCTACGACCATTAAAAGCATGGGGTAGGAGTTAGTTACTTTTATTGGTTATTTGTGTTTTGGAGACTTTATTAAAGAGTTATGAAAAGTTGTATAAAGGATCACCATCCTTCAAAAAAAAAAACCATAAAAAGAATAAAAGGGGGATTAAAAAAAAGAAAAAAAAAAGAAGAAGGATGGTGAATCTTGGTGAATCGTGTTATGTAATTGCCTACGCGCTAATAAAGGTTTGTGTTTTATTGTTTATTCCCTTATGATGTCTAATGTTTAAGAAGCAAAGAGTTGTGATGTAAATAAGATGAATCATATTATAAGCTTCAATTGTATTTCAGTGGTTTGTGCTACAAGTCGGTTTTAGAGTTAAGAGTTGAGAAATAGCCTAAGTTTAAAGGCTACGTTATGAGTGTTTGGTGAGATTTTATTTGGAACGAGGTGAAGCACATTGCTTTGTGATTAGAATAGTTTGGTGAGTTATTGATCATGTTAGATCGTGAGTTAGCCACACGACTTATATATTCGATACCCGTCCAATGAGCCTTACATTACAACTCGAAAAGACCTTTTCCGATTCTTAGTTCGATAACACACTTAATTTGCGATTGAAAAGAGATTGATTTTCGGTTCTTATTTATTGTGCATGTATTTGTATGATTTGAGCGTATACACGTCCTATGCAGCAATGCTTGAGTGCTTTTGAGTGAACACCCCTCTATATCACCCTTTTGAGAGGATGCATGATTTTGTTTTTGGAGCGACAATGTAATAAGGGTGGAGTGTTTGAAGTTGCGTGGCTTGTATCTATATTTTCAAAATTAGGTATGTAGCACGACACGACTCTTTGCTTGAGCTTATTTTCATTCTTGTTATTCTTTGAAATTATTGTTTGTTCGAGGACGAACAAGCCAATTAAGCGTGGGGTATTTGATTAGCGCATATTTGTCCTTATTTTTATTAGTATTTTAGTTCATTGTTCTTATTGTTTTTGGTATAAGTTGGGTAGTTTGAGCTTAATTTCGTATATTTGTACTTCTTGCTTATTTTACCGCTTTTTGATCTAGATTGATGCAATTAGGTGATATTTTGTTATTTTTCACCTTATAGCTAAGTACTCGGAAGAGTTTAGCACGTTAGAGATGAAGTATGATGATTGAGAGGTAAAGATCGAGCTTTCCGGCAAAGAAGTAGCATGAATTTGAAGCTGTCAGTTTTCTATAACGATTATTCCATCTGGATCCGTTATAGAATCATTGTCGAAGAGCAGCAGTGCAAAAATTGATGAACTAGCGGTAGCTATCTATAACGGTTACTCTCACCGCTACCTTATCGTTAACACTACCGCTGAGACTGGATAGAGGCATTAACAATAGCTTTAGAGGTATCTATAACGGTTACCTTACCGTTGCCAGAACCGTTGTCGAAGTGCTGAAGTACAAAAATGAAGAACTAGCGGTATCTATAACGGTTACCTTACCATTAGCGGGCCCAGAAACGCGTTTTTAGGGTTTCTTGATACCCAAGACTTCCCACAACTATAAATACCATATATATTTGTGATTTTAAATACATTATCATATTCCTAGGGTTTTAAGGCCTCTTAGGGGCTGACAACCCCAACGAGTACCCTTCGATTTCTTAGTTTCTCTTCATAATTTTTAGTTTTAAATTCTTAGACTTTAGATTAGTTTAGATTAGCTATTAGATAGTTTAGATTCAAGATTTCTTCACCAAAACTCTGCGGATCTTCTTCGTTCATTAGTAAGTATTTATTTCCTGCGCTCTTTAATTTAGTTGCATGCTTTTCATTAGTTTAATTAATAATTATTGCTTCCATGAAGAATTGTGCTTTTGATTGCTTTGAGATTGAGACGTTGATTGTGTTTATGATCGTAGGCTAGATCTAATGGGTCTAGAGCCTAGATTCATTGTGAACCATCAATTGGGTTTTCCCAAGAGGTCGTAGAGACGAATTGAAGCTCTAGAACCCTAGTTTTCTTAAATCGTTTGATGGTCTTTTAATTATTTTGCTCTTAGTTTAAATAATCTTTAGTTTTAATTAATCAGTTCTTAGTTTAAATAGTTATTGATTTAATTAATTAGTTCATAGATTAAATAATCTTTAGATTTAATTTATTGCTCTTAGTTTAATTAATCTCTAGTTCTTATAACTCTCAAACAAAGAAAAACCCTTGTCCGCGTGTTTAGATTAGTTTTATTTTTATTATTTTCTTATTCGTGAAAACAAACACAAGAGGCACTTCCAAATCTAGCTTTCCTTTGAGATCGACACTAGTCAACTTACCCACCTACAAGTGATCCCGTACTCTTGCGGGTGAACTTTTTAAAATTTACAACTTTAAATAAAAATAGGTGCATAAAAGTTCGAATCAGAACGGTGAAAGATGTGGACATTTCTCCTTGATTAACAAGCCACCAGCAAAGACCTTGTAACGATCAGCCCAAGAGTAAAAGTTTCAGAGAAATATTTACCCATATCATAGTCAGATTCATATGCAGGTGCCGATGTCATCTCATTCGCAATCACCTCCGTAGCAGCATCCACAATAGCATCCCCAAAAAACTGGATTGCACTGATTCGCATCACCTATAAATCCATTAATGATATCAACCATAGATATGTGAGATTCAGGATCACCCCAGGTTTAAAAGCTCTCATTATTAGAGATATCGGGGAATATGTAAAGGCATAAAAGGACCAGTAGCAATGTCCTTGCCCTTATAGAGATGCAAAAGTGCACGTCTGGCAAGTTCAAGATCATCATCAAGGGGATAAGAGATTGGAGTAGAGTAGTAACGAGTGCGTTAAGCCACAAAGAACGATGAGGCCTCTGAATCAAAATCTTCGGAAACCTCCATAGGCATAATGGGTGTAGAAGCAATATGAACTTCAGCAGTTGAAAGAGCGGCATTCGACGAGCCAGAACTGCAATTTGAGTTAAAATGCTCTAAACTTTTCTTGCTTCAGTTTTTCTCTCTCAATTCGTGTATAGGTAGTGAAGAGTACTTTACCTTTATATGGGAACAACTTACTTTTAAAAGAGACCTCACTACTGCAAAATAGTGATTTCACATCGCACTTTTAGAGTCGGTTATTTAAAAACCGTCATAAAAGGTTTTTCATGTCGGTTTTTAAATAAACCGATGCAATAAGTAAAATTCCACGTCGGTTCAGTTAAAATCGACGTGATTTGAAATAGTTTACATCAGTTCTTTCTAAAACCAACGTGAAAAATTATATTAAAATTTTTAAAATACCATAAGTTATATTAATCCCAGCCCAGCCCTCAGTTCTTGCTTGATATACTTCTATCCTAACCCTAATTGGACACACTCCTCATATTACACTTCTCCATCCTTGAGTGGCGCCTCATGTTTTTCTCTCAACCACTCTCGTCGTTTTTTCTCTGTGCAAAAAAGTTCGAGCATGGGTGTGTCCAGTTTCCA
This sequence comes from Phtheirospermum japonicum, assembly GCA_014905375.1. Classification (NCBI taxonomy): domain Eukaryota; kingdom Viridiplantae; phylum Streptophyta; class Magnoliopsida; order Lamiales; family Orobanchaceae; genus Phtheirospermum; species Phtheirospermum japonicum. The sequence goes on along the minus strand of BMAC01000015.1, from coordinate 1,443,365 downwards.
GTGAGATTTTTGTTTGGGGTTTCCGGGAGGGGAGTCGAACCAAAGTCGCCACCGGGGTCATATTCCTTGTTCACTATTGGGACTTAAGGGGGATAGAGTTCTGGGATATCTGAGAATGTTCGAAAAAGATCCAAACCGTGGTCGCCTTTCTTGGATTTATCTTTTTACACTTTTGATTTTAATTCAAGTATGAACTAAACTTCCCATGTATTTGGGTTGAGATGAACCCCAAATTTAACTTGTGAATGTGTATTGGTTGATTTATATTATTTTACGCTGTTCATTCGATTTGTTTGTGATTTTTATCAATTTACTCAACTCGATAATTACGGTTTATTGATTTGGGTTTGTTCTTTACTTTTTATCAAACGAAGTGAATTATAGTAAGAATACACACAAGTATAAGGAGTTGCATGTAATCTTAGATATAGAACCACATAAATCCTCTGGATTAGGGTGAAACCTAATAGGAAAATTCAATTGCTCGCATTGTTATCTTGGGGGGTTTTAATTTGTAAGAGATTATAGTTAATCAACTTGAGGTTAGGATTAATTCACTCAAAACTCGAGGTTTTAATTAAAATAGAGAATTTCTACGGTCTTTGAAAGTGTGAAATAATATGTGGGTTTAGTCGTACTTAAGGGGTTATGATGATTATTTGGATACAATCACGAGGTGAATTTAGGGTGATTCTACATTCAAACATATTCATTCTTCAAAAATAACTTCTAGCTTTTCGCTTGTTTAATCACTTGTTTAGTTTATTTACATATTTTTAGTTAAATAGATTATTAAAACAACCTTTTATTTTGTAGATTAAATAATAAAAAGACGGTTAGTACTAATAACTATAATCTTCGTGGGAACGATATTCGGTGCTCTACAGCTATACAAAATAAACGAACGGTGCACTTGTTGAGACTCTTATAGAGTAGCTTTTTAGTCATTATCCAACGACGCTGGTCTTCATCCCATAGTATTTACCTTCCTCAAAAATCGAAAGCATCAACTGGAAACTCACATAATTACTAACTCCTGGAAGTTCTTGATTCTCTTCTCCATTTTTTAAAATTAAATTAGTCTTTTTTAGTTTTCATCCTCTATTGCTGTTATTCGTTTTATCCCAGAAAAATGATCAATATTCATTTAGGGTATTCCAAGTTCAAATTTTGAAGTTATCTGAAATCTTCAGGGTTGTTGTGTGCAAATGTTAAATTAGAGACTTGATATAGCAATTAAATTTCCTAATTGAGAGTTGAGACCATATTCTTATTGTTGGAGATACATGTTTAAAACTTCTCCTCACCTTTCTATTTTTTTATTTCGATTTTGATAAATATAAGTATGATGAGTATGTATAATGTGAGTGATGAATATGCACTGTTTAGGTGATGAACATGAAGTCACATTGTTCAATTTTTTTAAAGTTTTAATGATGACTTTTAATGTTATGAATATGCTGTACACGTGCGATGAGATATGAACTTTGTATGTGTTGAGTATGCATTTTGTATGCAATGGATATGAAGACAAAATATTTTATTTTTGTAAGTTTACTATTATTTTAATGATTGGATAAGAATTTTGTATGTTATGAAGATGCACTCTTTATACAATGAATATGAAAATCATATTATTTTATTTATTAAGTTTTATTACTTTTTTATATGATTTTATATGTGATGAATATGCACTATATGTATGATGAATACAGACTACGTATGTGATGAATATTGACAGTGACGTTTTTTTAAATATCGTGTTTTGATTTTTTTCCCCAACTATTTAACCTTTCGTGCTGTATATTCATTATTTTGTGCATGCTTATTCACCACGCACATAATACATGTTCATTTTTATGTGAACGTAATTATACGAATGGGGAATAACACAAATTCTGAAGCAAACCAGTTGCAAGTATAAACATATATAGAAAGCAATACACATCGGTGAAGGGCTAACTGTTCAAGAAGAGCATGACCTTGGAGTAACATGATCGAAGAATTCTTAGCACTCTAAGAAATCTTCTCCGCAATAGCACGAAGTCGATTGTAGAGCGGTAAGTTTTCCCGAGTCGTGTCTCTCGAGGATAGATATTATCGGCGGTCGGTGTTTTAGTTAATCTCTTGTTAATCTAAATTACACTAATCTACTCCTAAGAAAGCATTAAGTCATTGGTTTGGTTTGAGTTTTATGCTAAAGCTTGAATTTAAAAGGGACTTTAATTAAAAAGGATTTAAATGAAATGAGGGTTTAGGGTATTCGGTTCGTCTCCACGATTAATCGGTTTTCGCCGAACACTTAATCCACAATTCGGGGTTGTCAATCCCAAATGTCGATCAAGTATTGAGGTCGTCAATCCCAATTCTCGACAAGCTCCGATTAATGGTTCTAAACGCAACCCTAAAACCTAAACCCCTAATTTCTAAACTAATTGCATCAAACCTAGCTCACAATTAAAAGATAATTCATGGAGGAAAAATCAAGCATTTCAAATTGAAATTGGTCAAAAGGCATTAAATTGAAAAGAAGTCAAAATTACCAAAGAGGAAAACTTCATACATCTTTTAAGGACTAAGAGCTTGCTTGGCTAAAAAGAGTAAAAAGCTTGAAAAGAGCATTAATGGAGTTTTGCAAGAACAAGAAGAACAACAAGTTAGAAAATTAAACAACCAACACCAAAGCAAAATCAACAACACAAACATAACACAACATAAAAAAAAGAAAGATTACTACCAAATTGCATTCCAAATCCAAACTCCAAATCTTCAAACAACAAACTCCACAATTGAAGGAGGTGTCACTCACTCCGAACAATTGCTTCAAAAACAACTAACTAAAAACTAATTAGCTAAGCTAAACTAGATTAACCACTAAGCTAACTAAGACTACACTAAACTAGGGATTATAAGCTTAGGGTTTTGAAAAGGCATGGTAAAAGCTTGGAGGAAATGGAGCAAGCCCCAAATTCCACCAAGGAAGGGGATAGGATAAGGTTGGAGAAGGTTGGGCTTATTTATACAAAAATGCAGGGGCAAAATCATCAAAAAGTGATAAAATCCCGAGCTGGATTGCACCTCAGTCGATCGGCTAGGGGTCAGTCGATCGACTGCTTTCAAAAATTCTCCGAACGTTCTGCCCGCCAGTCGATTTCAACCCCTCAGTCGATCGACTATAACTCAGTCGATCGACTGGAGTGCAGTCGATCGACTGACAGACAGCTCCGGCTCGTTTTCTCGTTTCCGCTCCTGTCGTCCGACGGTTGTCGCTCCTCGTTCGCGCTGTGTTCTATTACTTTGCCCATTCCAATCCGAGTCGAGTGGGATGCTCCGAGCGTGCACGGGACAGCTTTGGTCATCCTACGGCCATAAATACAAAAACGAGTAAAAATATACGAAAAACTAATAAAAACCGCACAAAAGCTACAAAAACCTAAAACTAACAAAATAGGCCAAAACGACTCCTAAAACCCGTAAATGCAAGCAAAACACACGCGAATGCGACACAAAAAGGTAACAAAAAATGCGTACAAAAAAGTACAAATCAACCACCCCACACTTAGAATGATTGCTTGTCCTCAAGCAATACTAATCTAGAATTACAAAACTATCCCCGGGTAATCCTAATCTAATGCATAAAAACCTAATTTGAGGCGTCGTATGCTACAATGCTTGTTAACTTGGCTAAAAGGACAACAAAGATGTTTTGACAAAGAAAGTTTAGATCGACTCCCGAAACCTAAAAGTACTAGGTAATCCTTCAAGTCGGTCCCCTCGTCCTTGCCCCGGATAAGGTCTATCCACGGTTGAACCGTTAATCGGCTCCCTACTAGCCCCGATCATCCACAACTCTCTTTAACAAACAAAATCTAAAAAGGGAAAAAAGAGGAGTTCATTACTTAATAACTACAAGGATTTATAACTTATCCTTGTTTTTTTTTAATAAGTTGGGTCAAGTGGTTGGAAAGTAGAAGATAAATCTCAAATAGTTTGAGAGGTGTAGGGTTCGAACCCTTGTCAACACCCTTTTAAATGGTTAGTGATACCACTTGAGATACAAGCTCGTGGTTTATAACTTATCCTTGTTTATTCATCATCTTCTTTTTTTCTTCTTTTTTTTTCGGATTTTTTTTTCTTTTTTGGTACCCAAGGAAAAAAGGTACTAAAGTACAAGATATATATACAAAGAGAAATCAATAATTCCGATCATACGTTGCTACTAGCAACTTATAATGTTTTCGATCGAGCACATGGAGCGATTGACGACTCCAAAATACAAAACAAAATCCTATAGAGAGTGTTTGACGACGAGGCTAGTTGAGGCACTAGTTCTATATGAGCTCAAGGATAGCACGAAGCTAAAGCCGAACAAAGTTCCCAACGAGTCAAATTACCTAAGTACACTAAATCCGATCAAAAATCTAAACTCCCTAACCAAATCATCAAAACTGCGTCACTTCGCCAAGGATCCAAGCAAAAATAACACACACGTTACTCAAGTTATCACAAGCAAGCATGCAACAATTTAAAAACCTAAGGCAGACTCTAACCACCACCTCACACTTAAAACCTAGCAATGTCCTCATTGAAAATTAAGCTAAAAAGTGGTAAAAAAGTGTAAGGGAAGAGAAAACGCCCTATTTTCGAGCTTGTGTCGACACGGTTGTGCATAAGTCCTCTCCGGGAGTCGAGGCAAGCGATCTACAAAAAATGAACAAACGGGGGGTTGCAAAAGCAAGAAGGAATAAAAAGTAAAAATCTTTTTGGGTTTCTGAATTTTCTATTTTTTTTGGATTTTCTCTTTTTCTCTCTTTTTTTTTGTTTTTTTTTTAAATTGGGTTGCCTCCCAATAAGCGCTACTTTAACGTCTATAGCTCGACGATTTATACAATTAATGCTATCCGGGATCCAAGAAGAGGTGGCGATCATGCCACGCCTTGGTGTTATCGAGTAGACACACCAGATGATAAAGATCACCAAGGTGGGCACGTCGGGCAAGCTGGAAGGTCGAACTATCAAGAGCACGGGCTTGCTTCGGTGGTCGGAAAAGGGAGTAGTCGACCACCCAAATGTGATCATCCCAAAACGGGTCGACGTACTCCTTCGTCTCCCCGACCGTCATCACCTCTCTCTCGCCTTTAGAAGTAGTCTTAGTCGGGCACGAGAGAGTAGGATCCAACACATCCCCCACTACCTCTTCCACCACCTCTTGATAAAGTAAACATACGGCGTTGGGTGGTGGTAAAAGAGACTCGATCAACTCCACATCCTCCAAAACCGGCACAACTTCATCATCCTCGCCAAAAGCAAGTAAGCTCGACAATCCAAGTGCCGTTGGAGACCCAAAAAATGAATCCCCCTCAATTTCCACTACAACGTCTTCAAGAAGAACGAGAGGGGTAAGGCCAACCTCCGACCCTTTCTCCTCACCTTCTACCTCCACCTCCTCGCACACATCTTTCAAAAGACCGTCAAAAGTTGCATTGCCAACAACAACGGTGGGATCCACCACATCAAAGGTGGGCATCTCATCAAAATGAGGTTGTTTGAGCTCGTCCACATCGTTGGCAATTTACTTTGATTGAGTCTCCATGCGAGCAAGGCATTCATCCAATTGTCGAATCACCTCCACAAGCTCGGATGAGAGAGGCTCAAAGTCCGGGAGTTGGGGCATAGACGAATCTTGAAAAAGTGAGGTGTAAGGGTCGTCGTTCGGAGTATATGAACTCGAGGTGGGTAGGTCGTAAAAGTCGTAGCTCCAAGAATATGAATCATGAATTTGGGGAGCATACGAGTCAAAGCTTGGGTAAGAAGAAGGCAGGGCGAGTTGAGCATATGGATCGTCAAAACCCGGATCATAAGAATCACGAGTCGGTGCATACAGATCCATGCTCGGGTTGTGGGGATACGAAATCGGGGGAGAATATGGAGGGTTTGGGCCGGAATAATCAAAAGAGGGGGCCCATTCTTCACCGATCGAAGCGTACGGGTCATCGTAAGTCGAGGGGACCCGATAGCTTGGGGGAGTGGTGTACGGATTTGGATACTCGGGAGTTTGGATGTAAGGGTTTGGATATTTGGGAGTTTGGATATAAGGGTCGTCGTATGGCAAACTAGCTCGGTAGTTTGACATCCTCGGCCGAATCAATCGAGCGGCGGAGGCATCCTTTGATCGTCGTGAGTGTAGGCGAGCGGCATCGGGCTCCCCGAATGAGTACCTTGCAAACACAACACTTAACAAAGGATTACGAGCATCGAAAGTAAAAGAACAATTTAAACTAACTAACTAACTAAGATAACAAGAGAAATAATTAAAAACACCTTTTGCCTTAATCTATCCCCAGCAACGGCACCAAAATTTGATCGAAGAATTCTTAGCACTCTTAGAAATCTTCTCCGCAATAACACGGAGTCGATTGTAGAGCGGTAAGTTTCCCGAGTCGTGTCTCTCGAGGATAGATATTATCGGCGGTCGGTGTTTTTAGTTAATCTCTTGTTAATCTAAATTAAACTAATCTACCTCCTAAGAAAGCATTAAGTCATTGGTTTGGTTTGAGTTTTACGCTAAAGCTTGAATGTAAAAGGGGACTTTAATTAAAAAGGATTTAAATGAAATGAGGGTTTAGGGTATTCGGTTCGTCTCCACGATTAATCGGTTTTCGCCGAACACTTAATCCACAATTCGGGGTTGTCAATCCCAAATGTCGATCAAGTATTGAGGTCGTCAATCCCAATTCTCGACAAGCTCCGATTAATGGTTCTAAACGAACCTAAAACCCTAAACCCCTAATTTCTAAACTAATTGCATCAAACTAGCTCACAATTAAAAGATAATTCATGGAGGAAAAATCAAGCGTTTCAAATTGAAATTGGTCAAAAGGCATTAAATTGAAAAGAAGTCAAATTACCAAAGAGGAAAACTTCATACATCTTTTAAGGACTAAGAGCTTGCTTGGCTAAAAAGAGTAAAAAGCTTGAAAAGAGCATTAATGGAGTTTTGCAAGAATAAGAAGAACAACAAGTTAGAAAATTAAACAACCAACACCAAAGCAAAATCAACAACACAAACATAACACAACATAAAAAAAAGAAAGATTACTACCAAATTGCATTCCAAATCCAAACTCCAAATCTTCAAACAATAAACTCCACAATTGAAGGAGGTGTCACTCACTCCGACAATTGCTTCAAAAACAACTAACTAACAACTAATTAGCTAAGCTAAACTAGATTAACCACTAAGCTAACTAAGACTACACTAAACTAGGGATTATAAGTTAGGGTTTTGAAAAGCATGGTAAAAGCTTGGAGGAAATGGAGCAAGCCCCAAATTCCACCAAGGAAGGGGATAGGATAAGGTTGGAGAAGGTTGGGCTTATTTATACAAAAACGCAGGGGCAAAATCATCAAAAAGTGATAAAATCCCGAGCTGGATTGCGCCTCAGTCGATCGACTGGTTTCAAAAATTCTCCGAACGTTCTGCCCGCCAGTCGATTTCAACCCCTCAGTCGATCGACTACAACTCAGTCGATCGACTGGAATGAAGTCGATCGATTGACAGACAGCTCCGGCTCATTTTCTCATTTCCGCTCCTGTCGTCCGTCGGTTGTCGCTCCTCGTTCGCGCTGTGTTCCCTTACTTTGCCCGTTCCAATTCGAGTCGAGTGGGATGCTCCGAGCATGCACGGGACCGCTTTGGTCATCCTACGGCCATAAATACAAAAACGAGTAAAAATATACGAAAAACTAATAAAAACCGCACAGAAGCTACAAAAAACCTAAAACTAACAAAATAGGCCAAAACGACTCCTAAAACCCGTAAATGCAAGCAAAACACACGTGAATACGACACAAAAAGGTAACAAAAAATGCGTACAAAAAAGTACAAAATCATAACATATGAAAGAAAAGAATGAACAAAGAAAAATCTACAAGAAGATAGTTTATTTTCTAATAGAATTGGTTTTAGAGTTGTGTGTGAATATAATTTTGGAGTTTGAGAAGTGATTAAAAGTTGGATTCTGACAATTTGTTTTAAGTTTAAGTGGGATCTTTGTAAGAAGGCCACTGTATATTCATCACATATAATTGTCATATTCATCGCATATAATTTTCATCTATAATCACATGTAGTCGTTCATATTCATCGCAAAAATGAAAACCCCCCCAGAAAAATACAAACCATATTCATCACATATAACTAACATATTCATCGATATAACTGTTATATATCATCATATGTAGATGTTCATAATCATCAGCAAAAAAAAAAAAGACTCCAAAAAGCATAAACCATTCTCATCACATATAACAATTCATATTCGTTAGAATCACACCATTTGTAGTCTCTAAACATACAAAACATAAAACCCACATCAAATGCTCAAAGAAAAGGAACAAAAGATTTATTTATCTATCTATCTATAATTATGATCATATGAGAACCAATTCCCCTAGGTGGGAACTTAGGAACCGCTATAT
>BMAC01000015.1:1415936-1432096 GCA_014905375.1 Phtheirospermum japonicum | reverse complement strand
GGACGGCGGTGGTGTTGAAACCGTCGGGCCGCTGGGGTGGCGATCAGCTGTGATGGTGGTTCGGCGTTGGTTTTATGATGGTGCTGCCATTGTTGCTGGTGTTGGACGGTGGTGGCTTTGCGCAGCCGCCGACCGATTATCATAAAAGAAAGCACTGATAATGTAATAAAAAAAAAAAGCGCTGTAATAATATTAAGAAAAGCATTGCTACGTTATTATAAAAGAACTAAAATATAGTAAAAATCCAAAATTCTTAATCGTAATTTAACAGTGTTTTTTATACAGCAATGTAGTGCTAAAATTAATTACATGTGATGCTTTTTAATATTCAGCGTTTTTAAAATTTAATTACATTTATTCATAGAACGATTTTTGTGATACTTTTTGTATACAGTCGTAGTGCTTTTTCTTTACCCATGTGCTTTCTAAAGAGCAATGCAGTGCTTTTTTCGAATTGCTAATATATGTCCAAAATACCCTTTTAATTAAATTAATGCAATATTTTATATAATTAGGCTGCTGACGTGTTATATTCTCAACCATTAAGATTATCCAATCTAATGGTCAAGATGAGTCCCTAGGTTCGCATATAACGACATGGTTCCATTTGAACCCAACCATATATATATATATATATATATATATATATATATATACACCTCGGCCGGTTCCACTCGCCACCTACAAAACCCACGCAGCCGAGTCGCCGTCGCCTTGCCAGTTTCTTCGCCAGGATCCATCCCCTTCTTCATTTTTCTCCCCCAGAACCCGTTTTTCCCCTTTTTTTTCAAATTCATAAATCGGCTCAGCACCCCCCACAAATCGCGGACGAGCGCCACCGTCAAATCGAGCCGCTGTCGCCACGCCGCCGCCTCGCTTTAACCGTTTCCTTCTAACGCAGATGCTGAGCCGTCGAGGAACAGGGGACGCCAATTAGCCGACTGGAGATTCCGGCAGAAATCGGGGGAGAGAGAAAAAGGCGGAACGTCTCTGCCGGAAGCGCTGCGCCGACTGCCGTGCCATTCGCCGTTGCTGATTTCTGTTTTGGGAGAAAGATGGTGTGTAGTCGGCGCCGATTGGGGGTGTGTGTGTGGGGGGAACAGATGGGTTTCTAGGGTTGTGGTTGGGGAAAGAATTTAACCTGATTAGGATGATTTGCAAAATTACGTAAAGGCCCTCCTCCTTCCATATATGTAATTTAAAAATTTTAAAAAATAGAAAAAATCTGATCCACACAAATTATTAAATCTAAGGTCTGGATTGGTCCCTAGGTTCGCATATATTGACGTGGGTTCTATTTGAACCTAATCCTATATATATATATATATATATAAGGGTGGGTTCATGTGGAAACCATCCCCTGTGTGAGAACTGAGAATCAATCTCAACCACATAATTATATGATCTAAATGGTTTAGAATAGATTGGAGTACAAAAGGTATGCCTCGTACTTTATTTCCTTATGTAAAAACAATGATTTAAAAACCGGATCAGACCGGCCGGTTCAACCGGTTAAACCGGGAACCGGCCATTGACCCGGTCTGATCGCACCTATAAAACCGTTTTAGCGGTTAAACCGGTCAAGAACCGGTTAAACCGCTGAAAACCGGCAAAAAACCCGGTTGAACCGGTCAAACCGTTTTTATGTGCAAAATATTGTGTATGATTCAACTAAATTGACATAATTATATTAATGATCCATGGAACCTAATCAAGCGATATGAAAATTATATTCGGTCAATTTTATTTTTTTTATTTTTAACTCTCTTAATAATCTAGACAAATAATTAAGATAGTGATCTATGACTAATATATCACATAACAAAGAATTATATTAATATGTTTAATATAGTATAAATAAACTAAGCATGGTTATATAATAAATTAATTACTTCTTCTAAATACGAATCAAATTAATATTTATATTAATACATTACATAATATTTCATACTATATAATTAATAATATTATATTTTTATTAATTCGGTTGGACTGGCGGTTGAACCGGTCCGACCGGTTGAACCGTGAACCGGTGAGGAGACCGGTTCGTTCATCGGTCCAGTTTTTAAAATATTGTGTAAAAATTGAAGGGTATTGTAGACAAATTCCATCTCGCCATAAAATGGAAAGGCCTAAATCCACAACAAGACATATTCCATCTATAGAAAGATCCCTAAATCCATGTTCCATCTCCCCACAGCGCGCTTACCATAATTCCTTATTACAGACAAATTCCATCTCCCCACAAACCCCATTCCGCCGGGAAACCCACAGCGTGCTGGCCATAATCTTAGTCGCAATCTCCATCGTCGCCACTACGTGTGGGTGTTAGCGATGGGTGGACGCTGCAAGTGCGGCGGAGAAATCAGCAGAGTCGGGTCCTAATCCGCGAGTAGCCCACCTCTCTGTCAGTCATCGCCGCCGCCGCCTCGCAGTTCATCGTGAATTGGAGAATTGGGATCTAGAAAACCCTCAATCCTCCAAGTCAAGAATTTGTCATTGGTATGCTAATGTCAAACAAGTATTATGCTAATATTGTTTACGAGTGATGATAATCTGAATAATATTATTAACTAGTAGACAATAGATATGCTCATCCAAATATTTGTTGATGCTTGTGTTAGATTTCATTTATGCTAAAAAAAAAACAAATTCAGTATGCTAATTGGTTGGTATTGCTAATAATAATTCTTATTTGATGCACTGTTGCTAGCGAATTTATTATACATTTAGCCAGTTCTTGTTTTCGTTGCTAATTTCAAACAAATATGGTGCTAAATATTAATAATGAGTGATGCTAATTTGAATAAACAAATATGATGCAAATAAATATGGTGCTAATATTAATAATGAGTGATGCTAATTTGAATAGTGAGTGCTATTATTTTATTGGTGTGCAAATACATGGAAGTCAACATGTTGACGCTTCACAACTGTATCCTTGAGGCCACAGCAACAGAGAGTGCTAAACTAGTTTGCACCTTCTCTCAACAAATGTGGTCCTAATATTAATAATATTATTAGCAGCATGCTAATAATATCATAGCAGCATACTAATAGTTAGTAGTTCATGTTGCTATAATTAGGGACACCTATCTGATTTTGCAACTCCACCGCAGTCCCATCTGTGTGTTGCTATATATAGTTTCTTGATTTTTGCCCTTTTTCTTCTTTGTTATATTTCTCTCTAAATTCTTCTTAATTCCTGTTGTTAAATTCTTATAATGATTCAATGGTTGGGGGTTGGCCTTCTTTCGACCCTCGCAACTTTAGCCAGTTCAAGCCCAATGATCCTTCCAATCATTCGGTATGTACTCTGTTTTCTTCATCAAGATTTCACTTTTTGTAGGTTTTGTGTGTGCCCTTTTCACATTTTAGAAGTATGTTTCTGCTGTTTTGGGATTATTTTATTTTTTTTTGAGATGAACACTTGTAGTAGAAATAGAGTTCTTGTTTGTGACTTGGTGGGTTTTGAATCTTGATAACCAGGCATTCGTGTTGTTGTTTTTTTTCAGTTTTTTTTTATTTAATTGATTACAGTAGAAATAGAAATAGTCTGTTTGGTATGAAATTGGTTTATGTATTTCGGGTAAACGATGCTAAAGTGGCCGGAAATGATGAGTTTTTGGTTAGATTATAATGAGAGAATTATATATCACTGAGGTTGATCTCATATTTTCTTAAATTTGTAGCCTTAGCTTTTACTTTTCTCCAACTTTCTGCTGACTAGGTTGAATCATATAAGTCACTATTTTCTTTTATTGTCTGCTGACTAGCTCTTCATGCTTTCTTTAAAAAAAAAAAAATAATAAAATAAAACATATAAGTTCACTATTTATTATAGTTTTTTTTAACACATTTTTTGAGTTTGGACGAAGCCGGGCTAGGCCGGATGGATTTTTTTTAAGAAAATCATATGGATTTGCTATTTTTATTTATATATTCTTAATTATTTTAAGACTGTCTGGATGGAAATGGGGTGGGTCGGGCCTTTTGGTTGGCCCTCCCTAACTCGGCCAGTGGTCTGATTATGTTGTTTTTGTAATCATGTTATGAATTCCATGTTGCAGATGTACAATCCGGGTATAGATAACGGGACTTAAATTTGTTATATCAGAGACAAATGAAAAATAGTGACGTAACATAGCTATCTAGATTGTCAGCTATTTAAATGAACTTCATTTGCTCAAAAAACAAATGCTACGGATTTGTTCGATATTTCTTGATTTATGCTTAATCTAAATCTTTTTTTGACATTTTGAAGAAGTGGAATTTATGAATGTTGGGTTCATATCTGTTTAATGTGATCTTTTTGCGCTTAATGAAGTTGGCTGCCAATACTTTGTTAGGTACGTGTCACAACGATATTTTTGTCACTTGTAATTATGTTGGGTGCTAATATTAATAATATTATTAGCAGCATGCTAATAATATCATAGCAGCATACTAATAGTTAGTAGTTCATGTTGCTATAATTAGGGATTTTTGATGCTTACTATGGGTGTTTGCTAAAATTAGTAGTTATTTGCGTTTAATGAAGTTGGCTGCCAATACTTTGTTAGGTACGTGTCACAACGACATTTTTGTCGCTTGTAATTATGTTGGGTGCTAATATTAATAATATTATTAGCAGCATACTAATAGTTAGTAGTTCATGTTGCTATAATTAGGGATTTTTGATGCTTACTATGGGTGTTTGCTAAAATTAGTAGTTACATTGTGCTTATAGTTACATAATATTAGCTGCATGCTAATAGTTAGTTGTTCATGTTGCTATAATTAGGGATTTCTGATGCTTACTATGGGTGTTTTGCTATATTTTTGTTGATGATACTGAACCTATATTTTTGTTGATGATACTAAATATATGCTAATAATATTAGCAGCATGCTAATTTGTTAAGAAAACATAAACTTTAAGGGGGTATTTATAATTTTGAGAAAAATAGGTTTTTATTTTGTAATCATGAGTAGTTTTCGTAATTATCCCATTATTGAGGAATTATATGCGACCTGTCTCTTCTTTTGATGATTGTGACTTGTTTTCATTTTGTTGTGAACTGATACCTCAGACAATAACTCATAGCGCATTAACCAACCCTTTAAATTTGCCGCGTGCTTGATTTTCAGATGAACATTGGGTTCTGCTGTTTCTGTTTCTTTGAACCTGACAATGTTTTGGTCTTTTGCTCGTGGCACACGGATGAAGGAACAATATAATTATGCTCTGGTGGATTCGATTTCTTTTAGTGTATTGCTACATGTAAACACTACCGGCAGTAGATGGGAGAGATTTTATAAGTAGATGGGAGGAGTGTGGGACGGATGAGTTCAACTTGAGCTTTTAGGTTTATAGGAAGAAGTGTTGGATCCTTAATCCAACATTGGGCTAATATGTGAAATAATTATATATTGTGGACTGTCAAATAAGGAAGCCTAATTAAAAGTGATCAAATAATGTTTAAGGTATTGGGCTTAATGTATTTTAGTAGTGTGTGGGCCTTTAATGTGTAGATACTCAATGGACTATCTATTTTAATGATGAGCTAAAATAGGTAAACCCTAATAACTCAAGTATATAAGGGTTATGGTCCGTAGGTCATACATATCATCAAGATAATCATATTATCAATCTATTTTGAATCCCATCGTCAGAAGAGACATATAGAGAAAGCGTAAGGATTCACGGCGGCTGAAGACAGGCGGCGATCGGCCACCTCCAGGCGATGTCGGTTGCGTAGAACTCCAGACGGCGGGCTTCACGGCGGCTGAAGACAGGCGGCGATCGGCCATTTTTTTGGCGGTCAACTTCGGAAATTTCATGCCCATTTTGCAGACGCTCCGACGAGCTTTTCTGGTGGGTCTTTATTGCCGGAATCTTCGTCTCTTCACGGGCTACAGAATGGTGTCGGTGGTTTTGGCCGACGAGGCTCGAATTGAAAGTCCTAAATTCGATTTTGGACTTGGGTAAAGATTTTGAGAATTTGACATACTTTTGGGCCTAATTGAAATTTTAGAAATTTGTGAAAATTATAGACTTGCCTTAAATTTTTTAAAAACTGCGAGACTACCCATGAACTTTTTAAAATTACATTCAGACCCCAAGAAACTTTCAGAAAACTGTTTTAAGTCCAGAATGACATTTCTGTAATTATTAAAATTTTCAAAAATTGCAGAAAAAACCATAAAATCTTAGAAAATTGTTAAGGGGTTGTTTGGCTATTTAGAAAATTAAAAAAAAAAATTCACCGAAAATCTTTTGAATTTTGGGCCCATTTGCTTGATTAGTAAATTTTGGTATTTAAGAATTTAAATTTTGAGGTTCAATTAAGGTTTATTTATAAATTGACCTCAAATAAAATTCTAAAATTAATTTGGTCTTCGAGTTTAAATTTTAAATTCAAATATTGGTATGGTTTTATATATTTTGAGATATATTAATTGAAGCAACAATGTCACAAAAGTGGCCTCTCTTGTGAAGATTAATTTATTTCAAAATATAAAAGGTTGTGTGCATGTAATTTATGTGAATATTCATCGACCAAAAAGAAGATTCATGTTCATCATAATTATATGTGCAATTGCAGTAGTAAACGTGTGATGATTATTTGATTTTGCATATGAGCATTGACTCAGCCAAAAGGACGACTCATTGTTTGATATGTTTTTATTATCAGTGTTTGATTACTGCGCCAAGATGTCAATTACAAGTTAATTTCTTGTCAAAAGATGAGACTTTGATGGAGTGTCGATATCTTGAGATGGGATTTACCTTTTATTTGAATTTATTATTTGGATCTAAGTTTATATGAGCATGATAGGTTTATTTTCTTTGATATCTACTCTTGCTAATATTACTGCGAGTATCAACTCTATCCCTATGCTAAATGGCACAAACTTCAAGTCATGGCAAGAGAATCTTTTAATAGTTCTCGAAGTCATGGATCTCGACCTTGCGATAAAGGCTGATTCCCCACCACCTCTTACGAATAAATGTACTACGGATGAAAAGAGGGATATGGAAAGGTGGGAGAAATCGAATCGCATGTGTATGATGATCATGAAGAAAACCATTCCAAAAGCTTTTAGGGGCACTATGTCTGAGAAAATCATACAGCTAAAGAATTCCTTGCTGATATTGAGAAAAGGTTCGTCAAGAACGAAAAGGTTGAAATTGGTACGCTATTGACAAACCTGATCTAAATGAGGTATGAAAGTAAAATCAATACTAGGGAATACATTATGAAAATGTCTCATATTGTTTCAAAATTGAGAGCACTTAAGCTTGAACTTTCTGAGGACTTGCTAGTGCATTTGGTTTTAATATCTCTTCCAGGACATTTCAATAAGTTTAAGGTGAGCTATAATTGCCAGAAAGAGACTTGGTCTCTGAATGAGCTCATCTCACACTGTGTCCAAGAAGAGGAAAGGTTGAAACAAGACAAGACTGAAAGTGCTAATTTTGCCTTAACTTCCAAATTTAAGGGCAAGGGATTAAAGCGAAAGAATGATAAGGAAGCTGCACACACAACACCATAAAAGAAACAACAAAAGGCACTTAGTGCAAAAGACGGTACCGGTTCTGGTACTGGTACGGGTTGTTTCTTCTGCAGAAGTGAAGGACATAGGAAGAAAGAGTGTACCAACTATCACACTTGGCGTTCTAAGAAAGGGTTACCTCCATTGTCGAAAACCAAATGATGATGATAGATACATCTATGTGGGCGATGTCAAGACAGTTGAAGTTGAAGCATTGGAAAATTTAGATTATTATTAAAAACTGGATATTATTTGGATCTTGATGAGACATTTGTTGTTCTGTCATTTAGACGAAATTTAATTTCTATTCCTATTTTGGACAAATTTGGTTATTCTTGTTCATTTGGAAGTGAAAATTTTAGTACGTCTCATGATTCAAAATTGGTTGGTTTTGGTTCTTTATCAAGTTACGATAATCTTTATTCACTAGATATTATTGCTTCATTTAATGAATCTCTGCATCTACACACACGAGATGTGAAAAGAAAATTAACTAATGAGAATTCAGCTACGTTATGGCACAAGAGATTGGGTCATATCTCCAATCGGAGAATTTAAACACTTGTGTCTAACGAAGCACTTAATACTGCAGCATATATCCTTAACAGAGTTCCAACTAAAGCACTTTCATGTTTGGGGGTGTTCAGCTGAGGCTAGGCTTTATAGGCCTAATGAAAAGAAATTGGACACAAGGACAGTTAGTTGTTATTTTGTTGGATATTCTGAAAATTTCACAGGGTACAAGTTTTATGATCCCACAACTAAAACCATTTTTGAGCCGGGAAATGCCCGATTCTTTAAGGATGTTGAGTTTGTGGGGGGAGATAAAGTTAACGATTTTGTCTTTGAAGAGGAATATGTAGATATTCCCACGGGTGTTGTTGGCATTGATCAGGATTTTATTCCCGACTCTGTTCAAGAAACGGATCAAGACAATATCAGAGAACCTCCCGTTCCACAAATTCCGAATCAACAAACTCTACAACCTCAAGAACCTATGCCATTAAGGAGATCCACTAGAGAAAGAAGAAGTGCAATTTCAGATGATTACATTACATTTCTCCTAGAAAATGAGACTGACATTGGAGTGATGGAAGATGAACCTATCAACTTCCACCAAGCCATTGAAAGCTCAAATTCTCAAAAGTGGATAGATGCCATGAATGAGGAGATTAAGTTCATGAGTAACAATGACGTATGGGAACTCGTCCCATTGCCAGAAGGTACAAAACCCATTGGTTGCAAATGGATATTTAAGACCAAGAGGGATTCAAAAGGCAATGTGGAAAGATATAAAGCACGCCTTGTTGCAAATAGATTTACATAGAAAGAAGACATCGATTATAAAGAGACTTTCTCTCCAGTTCTTCGAAGGACTTTTTCAGGATTATAATGGCATTAGTGTCACATTTTGATCTTGAGTTACATCAGATGGATGTAAAGACATCGTTTCTTAATGAAGACATTGATGAGACGATTTATATGGTGCAACCTGAAAACTTTATTTTGGGAGATTCAAAGAATATAGTTTGCAAATTTAAGAAATCCATCTATGGGCTCAAGCAGGCATCTAGACAATGGTATTTCAAGTTTCATCAAGTGATCATCTCGTTTGATTTTGAGATGAATTTGGTCGATGATTGTGTATACCATAAGTTCTGTGGGAGCAAATACATATTTCTGGTTTTGTATGTCGATGACATTTTGCTTGCCAGCAATGATATAGGCTTATTGCACGACACCAAGAGATTTCTAAGTAAGAATTTTGAGATGAAAGTTCTTGGTGACGCCTCTTTTGTGTTAGGTATAGAAATACACCGAGATTGTTCTCGGGGTATTTTGGGATTATCACAAAAGAGTTATATTGAAAAGGTTCTTAAAAGGTATGACATGCAGGACTGTAAACCAGGAGATAACCCCGTGGCTAAGGGAGAGAAATTTAGTCTCAAATAGTGCCCTAAGAATAAATTAGAGGAAAAAGAAATGCAGAAGATTCCTTACGCTTCGGCAGTAGGGAGTCTAATGTATGCTCAAGTATGTACGCGTCCGGATATTGCGTTCATTGTTGGGATGCTGGGCAGATATTTGAGCAAGCCAGAACTAGGCCATTGGAAGGCAGCCAAACGGGTCTTGAGGTACTTGCTAAAAACAAAAGGTTGCATGCTCACATATCGAGGTCCGATCGGATTGAGATCGCAGGATATACTGACTCTGATCATGCTGGATGCCAAGATAGTATAAAATCTAAGTCAGGCTATGTATTCTTGTTAGTTGGAGGAGTGCTAAACAGTCTATTATATTATAGCCTTCTCTACCATGGCAGCAGAATTTATAGCATGTTATGAGGCATCTAACCACGGAGTATGGCTACGAAACTTTGTCACGGGGCTGCGTATAGTGGATGGTATTGAAAAGTCACTTAAGTTATTTTATGACAATAAATCGGCAGTCTTGTATTCCAATAAAAAATAGGAGCTCGACGAAGTCAGGCATATAGACATCAAGTTTCTAGTTGTTAAAGAAAGAATTCAAAGTGAACAATTGTCTATTAAACATATCGGTACAAAATCCATGATTGCGGATCCGCTTACAAAGGGATTGCCACCCAAAATGTTTCATGAGCATACTGCTAGTATGGGTGTCAAATCTTTTGAGGATATTTAGTTTCGGTGGGAGTTTTGTGATTATAATGTTTTCTTTTATAGACATATTTTTCAATTACTTCAGTTTAAGGATATTTTAAGTTTATTTTGTGCAGAAATTAAAGTTATTTGGTTGATTCACACTTTGATTTTAGTATATGGTTGATCTCACTAAGGTTGTAAGGTGGACCAGTTGGAAATAAGCATGTTACGATCACAATACATGAAATCTCCATGCTACACATCCACATCATGATCCATGTCATTCAGTTGTATTGACATATGTGACCATTGATGGGTCGAGTTACGATAAATGTAATGAAGGCCGCTTTGATCCTATGTTGATATGGCTGATGGACCGGATTGGATATAAATACATTTTAGTTATGAAAGCAAAGTTGAGCTCGTACATCTATATTCTTACAATGTATAATTATAAGGTTACACATATAGCCCAAGTGGGAGATTGTTGGATCCTTAATCCAACATTGGGCTTATATGTGAAATAATTATATATTGTGGACTGTCAAATAAGAAAGCCTAATTAAAAGTGATCAAATAATATTTAAGGTATTGGGCTTAATGTATTTTAGTAGGGTGTGGGCCTTTAATGTGTAGATACTCAATGGGCTATCTATTTTAATGATGGGTTAAAATAGGTAAACCCTAATAGCTCAAGCATATAAGGGTTATGGTCCCTAGGTCATACGTATCATCAAGATAATCATATAATCAATTTATTCTACATCCCATCATCAGAAGAGACATATAGAGAAAGTTTAAGAATTCTCTAAAAGGATAGGATACGTATTGCCCTAGAAGATCAAACCCCAAATCCAATCGCTTATGAATTCAGGTAAGCTTCCGTAAACTAGTTTATGGTCCTTAATAATTTAATATGATGGTTTCTCGATTATAGTGATGGTTTGCTAAGAATATCTTAATCTAACAAGAAGAACATTTGAAGATGCATATCTAAATAAAAACTATGAAGATGATCTTGCTTGAATCCGCATGATGACGTGCTACAGACGGACAAATGAAGAAATTGTGAAGAAGGTTTAATCTTTATATTTGCACTTGTAAAGAGAGGGAGACTTTGTTGGGTTCGATAATCGTACTGGGCCTACGCAGCGGATTTTAAAAATTTTAATTAAATAATATATATATATATATATATATATATATATATATATATATATATATATATATATATATATATATATATAAAATATATATGATAAACCCCGTAGATTTCGTTAACGATTTTAACGATCGTTATTTTTCATTATTATGTATCGAATACAAATATTTTGATTCTTATAAAAATAAATTAATACCTCGCTTTCGATATTTTCAAGCGACGATTGAGAGGGAATAAATTCCCAGCAATGTGGCTAACACCAAAACTCCTCGCCGTAGAGATCCAAGCGTATCCCCTCTAATCGAGTCCACCTTTTGTTTGCGATACCGAAAAGATTCTTCGCTAATAGAATCGTTCTGTTTTCAAATTGATTAAAAGAATAAACAATTAATCCAACAATCAACAATTGATTGAAGATTAATTATTATATATAAAAAATTATTAATTAATCATCATCTACAATTGAAGACTTAAATAAATAATAGAATATTTTTTTTTTCTTCTTCTTTGTTTTTGAAAAGCCGCCTGCACTCTTTTTATAAAAGTCAAAAACCTTTTTGCTTTGTTTTTAATTTGATGAAAAAAAAGGTTGCGCCTCTTGTTTTGAAAAGGAGGTCACCCTTTTGGTTTCTTCAAAAACAAAAACATACATTCACTTCACTTCACGGCTCCATCCTTTTCTTTATATATATATATATATATATATATATATATATATATATATATATAAGGTTAATTAGGTTAAGAATAGGTTTAAATTTAATTAATTAATTAATTAAATAATTAAGAAAATAATCCTTCCTCAAGTCATCCGTGTCCTTTTAAAACAAAAAGTATGACTTGATCCCAATTACTTTTTATATAAATATTTATATTATATAAAAATATATAATATAAATTAATTCTATTTTAAAGTTTTCAATTATTCTAGTGAGCTTCTACAATTAGGGCCTACTAGAAAATTACACGGTCTTGGGTTTAAAATCCAACTAATTAATTAATTCAATTAATTAATTAATTCCATGAATTTAAATTAATCAATCCAATTGACTAATTTAATATATTTCTTTAATTGAGATTTCTAATCAAATTAGATTTAATCAAATATATAATTAAATATTTAATCCAACAATTGGAATAAAATAAAATCTCATTTAATTAATCTAAATTAATTAATTATTCCAACAATTGGAGTTATCAATCTTAAAATGTCAACAAATAAAATTTTGTGTGACCCTTTTAGGTTCACGACTAACACTAGCAGTAGGCTTATAACTTTTATAAGTTTATAAATAATAATTTATTATATTAATTAATTTAATTAATTAATTCTCTTGAGATTAACTCTTTAATTTCAAGAACTTACAAATCATGGCAACATCTAACAAGTAGCATGACTACACAGTGTTAGGTGAAATAGCGAGTAAACCTATTTCAATTGCAAGTCCATACATGTACGATCCTTTCGACAACTAGTTTCCCGATTAAATCTTGGGCATTGATTTATAAGTCGAAACCCAATTGATTTAATAACTGTGATTTCATTTCAAGTTTAAGTAATTCATTTATGAATCAATATTCATCGTGCCCTGTCCAAGGTCTTTGAATCACAAACTATGAAAATTTATAGGATACTCTCTTGTCCATAGACAAGTGTCGAATTCTATGTTGTCTACAGACAAACCTCTATGCACGTCGATACAATACCCAAAATACCCTTTTACGATTGTCAAGCAATCAAAAGATAAATCTAAGCATTACATGATGTGCACAAGGTTACCATCGTACTTCAAGTCAAAGGATTAATCATGTATTATTGCCATATGGAAATTCTTATTCGACAGACAAATCTTCCAGTTAAGAATTTTCATCGGGTCATGTTCAATGAACTTGTTCTCCAACAAGCACCAACATATATGCACTCGCGTCACAACGCTGATGTTAATGGAATACAATATTCTTGTCTTACAAGCATGCATCATATGCGCAAGTCTTACTGGGCTATTCAATGTCTTATCTCGAAAAGCTCATTGACTTGGAACAAGTTTAAGACCGAAACCTTAGAGACATGCTCCATGATTGCCATCGTATGCGCAACCATATCCAATAGTTTAAATTGGTCTAAGGACTTTATCATACGTGCAATCATAATAAAATTGAAAATATAAGATAAAGAAAGTTGTCTTTATTAATATAATTCCAATAAAATCATTATACAAGTAGAATGAAATCCAATCTAATTGGAACGTCGGGCACTCAACTCTAATAATCTCCCACTTGCCCTAGTGCCAATTGCCCATGTATTTTAGGCCCATCTTCTCAAGATGCCCGTCAAATACCTTTTGTGCTAAGGGTTTAGTTATAGGGTCTGCTACATTTTCTGCCGAAGTGACTCGATCCACAACGACGTCGCCTCTACCAATGATCTCTCTAATCAGGTGGTATCGCCTCAAGATGTGTTTGGATCTTGGATGAGATCTCGGTTCTTTTGCTTACGTTATAGCCCCGTTGTTGTCACAATAAATTATTGTTAGATCAACAGCGGACGGAACTACATCCAACCCTTGGATAAAGTTCCGCATCCAAACAGCCTCTTTTGCTGCATCTGATGCAGCAATATATTCAGCCTCTGTAACAGAGTCTGCAGTCGTTTCTTGTTTGGAACTTTTCCAACTGACTGCTCCTCCATTCAAAGTGAATATATATCCAGACATTGACTTTTGAGTCATCTACATCGGATTGAAAACTAGAGTCAGTGTATCCCTCTAGTTTCAATTCTCCATTGCCGTATATCAAGAATATATCCTTAGTTCTTCTCAAGTACTTAAGGATCTTCTTAACGGCGTTCCAGTGTTCAAAACCTGGATTCGACTGATATCTGCTTGTGACGCTCAGAGCATGTGCGACATCAGGTCTAGTACATAACATTGCATGCATAAAAGATGCTTCTCCCAAGTCCCTTCATGGAGAAACTGCTTAGACAACTAAGTTCTTGTTGATTGCAACATCCCTACATCATTCCCAATGAGTAGAATGTCATCAACATAGAGTACAACAAAAGTAACTGCCCTCCCACTAACATTCTTATAGACACATGGTTCATTCGAATTCTTATGAAAATCAAACATTTTGATTGTTTCATCAAATCGGATGTTCCAACTCCTCGAAGCCTGTTTGAGAACATAAATGGATCTCTGGAGTTTGCAAACCTGTTGCTCACTCCCACTGGATATGAAGCCCTCTGGCTGCTTCATATATATCTCTTCCTTAATATTTCCATTAAGGAAAGCAGTCTTCACATCCATTTGCCATATCTCGTAGTCATAATACGCAGCTATGGCTAACACGATTCGAATGGATTTAAGCACTCACTACTGGTGAAAAGGTTTCCTCATAATCAATGCCTTGCTTCTGAGTATGTTGAGGAATGTATTCTTGTCAATAATTCCTATTTTGTTATTTGCCTTTCTTCGGACACAAAATAAGTTAGGGAAACTAGATATAGGTTAATATTATGTTTCCAAGTTTATGCACAAGACTTTAATTATGTCTAGATTGTGTCTAGGATTTGTTTTTAGATATTTGCCAAAGTTTAGGATATTAGAATTGTCTATTTAAGACATTAGAAATCCTAAAGCAATAGTCACGTTTTTTAGAGGATTCTACGCACGGATTTCTTGAGGAGGAACGACGCAAGGAAGACGCACAAGAGAAGAAGAATACGATAGAGTTACTTGGAGCCAACGATCGTGATAAACAAGATCTTTGAAGTTGCGTGACCAAACGGAGAAGATCTTGCCATTCCGACAACAAGTATTTAGTATCAAGTTTTCTTGATATTTAGTTTTCATATATTAGTTTATATTGTGTATTGAACGTGAAGTGAAAGTAATATAGTTTTGGGGGTTTGTACACCCAAGTTCACAAGTATTTACTTGTGAACTGAATTTGTTAAATCGTGTTCTCGTATTTTATATTCCGCTGCATAAATATTACGTTACTCTGGTCGATGTTGTTAACTGGTGTTGTTAACATCGATTAACAACATTGTAAATCAGATCCTTATTTTTAAAACCATAGACCTAACCAACAAGGATGGTCTTCCAAATTAGAAAGAAAAGTATGATCGCTACTGACTATACTGAAGACTTCAACGATTCCGAGTCACTTGATCCAGTCCCAGCATTATTCTCCCATGTTGTCTGGGATGACGATATCCATGTTGGTTTGCTAGCAGATAACATCGTGTGCCTGAATGCTGAGACCACTGACTATTATGAGGAATACGAGCAGCTGAGTGAAGATCACAAAAAATTGTATGTCAGTTGGAGTAAACAGGTACTCAAAGCGAAAGATCTCGTAAAAGAAGTGGAGAAACTAACCAAGGAAAAGGAGGATCAGCTCGAAATTATTGTCCGGTTGGAATCATCTCTCACCAAGAAAGGATGCTGAGCTTGAAAAGATTAGAAACGAACTGACCATGTTCGAGGAACGATTTCAAATCTAAACAAAGGTAAGGCGAAGCTTGATGAAATTTTGCAGGTTAGCTTCCCAGAGTCCTCTAAGCATGGAATAGGTTACAAGCCAAGTCAACCCACGCAAGTGTCGGGTCAAGAACAGAAATCTTCCAAACGCCACAAGAGAAGGAGGAGACATTTCGTGTGTCATCATTGTGGAGAACCAGGCCACATTCGGCCCTTTTGCTGGAAGATCATTGGCGAAGGAAGATACTTTCAGAGATCCAAATATGCCTGCCAAGTCTAATGTTGGTAACCGCGCTACCAACATCAATACCAACATCAGATACAAACAAGTGTGGGTCAAGAAAAACAGGGC